>CAIGRK010330748.1:0-11702 GCA_903798315.1 Fraxinus greggii | reverse complement strand
ATGGGGCTCAAACACAAGTTAAAATGACTGGAAGTGGAATCCATTCGAACCATCATTGGCGAGGCTTCACGAGTTTCACATTTTATTTCTAATGTCCAAGTTTTTAAAGTATAATTTATATATTTTGATACAATAATATAATGACTAAGCTATTGGGCTATAATTTTTAGTGAAGATTTAAAAAAATTTAGTGAATATTTCAACAATTTAAGTAAAACAACATTTCAAAATAGTATGTTTATGACGTAATAATTAAAAAAATTCGTGAAATTTTCCCAAAAAAATGTAAAAAAGCATCAATTTCTCAATTCAACAGCAAGTTGCATTGTCTTGAAATTGTAAAGAGAGTGATAGGTTTAGGAATTAATGATGGTAAAATTGAGATTTTGTGTGTGAAAGAGTATCTAACAGTGTTAAAAAATTGTTAAAGGATTAAAAAAATTAAAATAGATGACATGTTAGATAAACGAGTTGTCAATTTTTGATTGGATGAACGACGGCAAATATATATCTTCGCTAAGGCTCGAATCGAAAGCTCGAGTCGAACCTAAATTTTTTGATCGAGCTTTGCTCTGCTCGGCTCGACTCGAACCAAAAAAAACTCGAATCATTTTTACTCGAGTCGAACCGAGCAAAAAATTTCGAATGGGGGCTAAACCGTTTATACCCCCTACTTGCCAAACTTCCCTCTCTCTCTCTTTTCTATTTTTTTCTACCGCTGTTCTCTGAAGACGACATGATGTTTTATATGGGGAGAATGATTTTCAGAACCTCAGTCACCGAACAGAACATAACCTCAGAAANGTTTATACCCCCTACTCGCCAAACTTCCCTTTCTCTCTCTTTTCTATTTTTTTCTCCCACTGTTCTCTGAAGACGACATGATGTTTTATATGGGGAGAATGATTTTCAGAACCTCAGTCACCGAACAGAACATAACCTCAGAAAACAAAAAAATGGAGGATTCTCATAGTGACAGTCGCATCACCCTCGATACGGCGAAAGCCGAGAGATCGGTGTGGCTGATGAGGTGCCAAACATGCTATTTGTCAGAAATTAACTTGGTGCTATTTTGATGAATGAGAAACTAGGTAGGGGGAAATTGTATATCATTTTTTTTTTTATTAAATAACGTGGTGAAATTTAAACCACCTATTATTTGACGAATTGTTGGGCAATTTTTCTCGATCTTTCTAATTTCTTTTCTAAGTAGTGCTTCGGTTAGTGAAAAATTTCTTTTGAGCTGATAGTTTGTATCAGTCAAAACTGAAAGGCGCTAAGTTGGTCAGATGGGTTACTTTATGCCTGTTTAGGTATCTCATTTTAGGAAAAAGCTACATTTTGGAAATGTATAACTGGTCAGTCAGCTCGTTAGACTCAGTTTCTTATGATTGTGGTAATCAACCTCATTTTGTTTGGGAGGTATAAATTTCTTGAAGAAGTCTTGTGTACCCTTGTTGTGTACAGGTTGCACCTTCATTGAAACAACACTGCCACATTCAAAACTTGAAAGTAAATAAAATGTGTAAAAAGTTGGGAGATTATGAGGATTATGGAGCTACATTGTCCAATATGATGTGTTTAATTGACTAGAATGTGTGATATCCACTTTATTCATCCAGTATTTCTTAAGCTTCTTAATTGCTATATTTTGATTATTTCTTATACTTGCTAAATGTTAGCTCTTTCATGTTCAACTTTCTCTTGCATTCTCTATAATTGCCTACTAAAGATGGAAGACAGTCTCAATGGCGTGCCTGCTTGCATACGAGTTTTCTTTCACGTGCATTTGTGCACAGAAATAGGTATTTTTGTGTTGTCATGTTTCTGCACAGCATGCACACAAACCTGACAGCTCAAAAGTTTCTATTTATGCCTTCCATTCTTAGTTTCATCCAGTTTCTTTTCTTTTCTTCTATATTTGTTAGATAATAATCGGAAATCAAATTGTTCATCACAAAGAGGTTACAATTGTAAAATGGGCAATTATGCAAGGAGTTGCAATGATTCTCCAGAATAGATACCAACGGCAAAGACTATATACACGTATTGCTGTAGGCAAGGTGCAGTCTCAAAACCATGTTTTTCCAACAAGTTCTTTTCTGCTTTTTCTTCTCTCCCTGACTGCTTGTGTTTTAAAAGTTGTGGACTTATCCACGATTCAAAATTATATTAATTCTGATGAAGTTTTGGCTTTCCATATATAAGGTTTTATCGAGACATGTAAACGAGTATAGCAAGTCTGTTCGATCAATTTATACTTTTGCGTGATTGTTTATGCTCTTATATGGAGGAGAGGTGAGAATTTTGCTCATCTTTCGGTTATAACTAATTTTATTTTCAAAATTTATTGTAATCTGGATCTAATAGAGATCCCATCCTCTTCATCCTACCATAATCAATTGAAGATGTGGTAAATCTATTGCTTACGAACAAATTCTGGCATATAAATCAGAACTCTGGCAGACATGGAATTTTTTCTTCCAGCACTTTCTCTCATGGTTTTACATTACTTTATTTGAGACATTGCTGAGATATTGCTTTTGCTTGTAGGCCAGGAGAATGGATGTTGTTTGGGGAGAAACTGCTAGAGTGGAGGGTCAGCAACAGTTGTTGTGCCCCATACTCTTCATTTTGCAGTATTGAACCCGCTTGATTGTTTGTTTTACCAAAAGCATGAATTTTTGCTTTAGATGATACAAATGTTTCATTTGTATATTCCATGCTCAAAATAGAATTTTTTCCTTTAAACTCTGGAGAGGATCCAAGTTGTACTAAGAATTTTGCTTTTTTCGTTTCAGGGTTTTGAAGCATATGTTTGAGTCTTATTGCTTAAAACTGCACTTGCCATATTCTTCTTTGAGCGGCAGTTAGATAAAATTATTTAGATGCACAATCTTGTAAATAATTTTATATGATTATCTTTGCTTATTTGCACGTTGCAAATCGACTCTAACTCTCGACTTTATTTCATTTTTGTTCAAACAGTTTGTTTGGTTTATAATTTATATCACAGTTAAGAAGGTGTTTTAATGCACCAATTTCAGTTGATTACTTGTGGGATTCTTCTGATTATCATGGCTGTTGGAAATTTTGCCAACACGGTGCAGACACGAATGACAGTCTCATTTTAAAGCAAAAATAAAGAGGGGTAGAAGCAGGCAAGAATTAAATCAAGGATTTTAATGGTAAGAGTTAGTGACGTGGCATAGACTATTTTTTATTGAGGCTGTGATAATGTAAGAATGTAACAACAAAAGCAGAATTTATTGAATTGACATTTTAACCTTCTATGCATAGTGAATTGTATGACATACATGATGCTATTCTTTGATGCTTTTAAGGATGATTCATATGTTGACAGCTATATTGGCACCATTGAAGTGAATTGTGTGTTTTATTCTCATAATCCATTTATTTATGTTGATTAGATTAAAAAATAGTTTGGTTTCTGGTCTTTGGCTCTGTTTTTATTGGGGTTTAATGTGATTATTTTTATATATTTGTTTTCGAGCTGATATAGATGAATTTTTCCCTACTGCTGGAGTTTTATGTTGGTATAGAAGTAAAAGTTAAGAGCCCATTTCAGCTTAATAAGTGGATTTATAAAAAAAGGAAACTAAAAAGATATAAGAATGGGAAAATGTGGAAAGAATCAGACTCTCTTTTCTATTGCATTC
The DNA here is from genome assembly GCA_903798315.1 of Fraxinus greggii. NCBI lineage: Eukaryota > Viridiplantae > Streptophyta > Magnoliopsida > Lamiales > Oleaceae > Fraxinus > Fraxinus greggii. The sequence continues at coordinate 8,022 of CAIGRK010330748.1, read as the reverse complement.
TATATTCAATTGATTTTTTTTGTATTCTATTTATAGAATTAGCTATCAAGCTGGCAGATACAACTCAACTAACTGAATTCTAACTGTTAACTAACACTTGCAACAATATTTTCCAGCTCAACTTTTCTAACTAACTTCAACCACCTACAATTTCAGCTTCAACCTCGGTTTCTGTTTCAGCTTTAGCCACCGGTTTTGCTTCAGCTGGTTGTTGAGTTGTAACATACCCCTTCAAGATGGACTTGTGCAAATCCATGATTCCCATCTTTTTAAGTAAGAAAGAAAATTGATCTGCTCCCAAAGCTTTAGTCAGAATATCTGCCAGTTGGTGTTTAGAAGAAGCATAAACTATTTTAATCAAACCCTTCTACAGTTTCTCTCGCACAATGTAACAATCTATATCTACATGTTTCGTCCTCTCATGGAAAACTGGATTGAAGGCTATATACAAGGCTGCTTTATTGTTATAATACATTAATGCAGACTTCAAATGGTCCACACCAAGGTCCTTGAGTATTCCTAATAGCAAAATCACTTCACAGAAAGTGGTGGCCATTGCTATATATTCAGTTTCGGCTGATGACCTTGATATTGTTGCTTGCTTTTTAGATTTTCATGCAATCAATGCTTCTCCAATAAAAACACAGTACCCTGAAACAAACCGCCTGCTATCTATACACACTGCCCTGTTTGCATCGCAGAAAGCTTTCAATTGCAGATTAGATGTGCTTGACAGAATTCCTTGTGCTGGTGTATGCTTAATATATCTCAAAATTATTCTGTGCAATGCATCCAAGTGAGGCTGTCTTGGTGCTTGCATAAACTGGCTAAGTGTCTGAACAGCAAAGGTCAAATCAGGTCTCATGATATTTAGGTATATTAACCTACCAATTAGTCTTCGATATTCTGCAGAATTGGCAATTAACTGCCCCTCCTCATGAGACAATTTCAAATTTTGTTCCAAAGGAAAACTGGAAGGACGAACTCCAGTAAGGCCTGAATCTTGTAGTACATCAAGTGCATACTTGCGTTGTGAAATAGAAAAACCAGCAAAAGATAGAGTGATTTCCAATCCTAGAAAATACTTGATAGTGCCAAGATCTTTAATTTTAAAAGTTGAATGCAAATAAGCCTTGAGAGCATCAATGCAAACCAAATCAGAATTTGTAACAATTATGCCATCGACATAAACTAGCAACACCATGAATTTCTGTAAAGTGAATAGAGTATGATCATGTTGGGTCTCGGACTCTCGGTAAAGCCATATTGCAGGACTCTTTGAGTAAATTTTATATTCCACTATCTAGATGCATATCATAGGCCATAAAGGGACTTTTTAAGTTTACAAACTAAATTTGGAAGAGATGAAGAGTGAACATGTGGTAGACTCATGAAAACTTCCTCATCCAATTCACCATTTAAAAAGGCATTATCAACATCGAGCTGATGTACATGCGAATTTCAAGTTGCATAGATAGCTCGTAATGTTCTCACAGTTACTAGCTTGGCAATGGTGAAAAAGTGTCGTAAAAATCTAATCCTTTGATTTGAGTGTAGCCTTTAGCTACTAGTCGAGCTTTATAACGTTCCACCGTCCCATTGGATCGAAATTTGACCTTATATACCCATCGACAACCAACAAATTTCTTGCCATGAGGTAAGGTAGTCAATTCCCAAGTTTGATTTTCTTCAAGAGCGTCCATCTTAACTTACACAACCTTATTCTAATGCTCAAATTTTATAGCTTGGTAGTAGTGTGTAGGCTCAAAGGTGGTAGAAACTGAGAGACAAAAACTTGAAAAGGAAGGTGATAACTTGCTATACTATAAAGATGTAGCTAAATCATAAGGAGTACTGACCTTATTCGAACCACCTGAACACACGAAACAAGGTTGAGCTGACGAAGAACTAAGAAGATTGCAATGATACTATTCAAAGTAACTAGAAGACCTGCGAGGTACAAGTGTAGAAGAGGGCACATTTGAAGTATAAATGGAAGTGTCCAATTCTTGAGAGGGGAGAGATTTAGGAAACACGAAAGAATTCTCATAAGAAACGGAAGACAAATCTTTATAGGGGAAGATGTGTCCATGAAAAAATACATCTCAAGATATGAAAGAAGTACGAAGATCAAGATCATAAAGTTTATACCCCTTAACACCATAATTTCCAAGAAATATACACCTACGAGCTCGAGGAGCAAATTTAGAACGGTTGTAAGAAGGGTAGAGGCAAAACATAAGCTACCCAAAGTCTCTGAGATAAGTATAAGTAGGAGGTTTGGCATATATGATCCCAAAGGGAGACTTGTGTTGCAGCAAGGGAGTTGGTACACGATTAATCAAATAAGCTGCAATTAAGACAACTTTTCCCCAAAATTGAAGGGGTAAATTGGCTTGAAACATGAGTGTTCTTGAAACATTGAGCAGGTGATGATGTTTACGTTCGACTACACTATTTTGTTGAGGTGTAGCAACAAAACTTTTTTGTTAAATAATTCCTTTTTCAGCACAAAAATCTCTCGTATCAAGGTCATGGGCAATATTAGTGCAGAATTGTTTTATTTTAACTTGAAATTGTGTTTCGAATGTATGATTTAGATTTAGATTTATGGTGTTAAAGATATATCCATGTTGATCTGGATAAGTCATCCACTAAAGTGAGAAAATACTTTGCACAATTTAAAGAAGAATAAGCAAAAGGCCCCCATACATCACAATGTACTAACTAAAATATGTGTGTAGAAAATGTATCACTAACAAGGAAGGGATGCTTTTTTTGTTTAGCCATTGGACAAATAGTACAAAGAAATTCTTCAATACTAGGAATTGGAATTAGCAAGACTTTTTAAACAAGTAGGAGACAAATGACCTAAGTAAAAATGTCAAAGATCAAAACAATTTGATTTTGCAGTAGAAGTAGCACATATAAGAGACTCTGCTGGAAATCTTGACAGATGATACACTGCTCCTTTTTCTTCACCCATGCCAATCGTCGTCCATGAGATAGGGTCCTGAATAAAACGGTAACGAGATAGAAAAATTAAGCAACAATTAGAGCTACGTGTAAGTTAACTGGTTGATGGCAAGTTAAACGAAAAAGAAGGAATGCACTGGACGTTTGTTAAACAAAGTGTATCTGAAATGAAAACAGCGCCGATATGAGTAACTTGTGCAGAAGCACTAGTAGGTAATTGAACAAAAGAATTTACTTTAGCTGTTATAGTATTGAGAAGAGAGGTTGAACACACGATGTGGTCTATTGTTCCTGTGTCAATAATCCAAAGAGTAATGATGTTTACCTGTCATATTGCATTGGGGCTGAAATGATAGGGTGAGGTTATCACAATTACTAACCAAAGGAGTGTCAATGGGTGGAGCATTGACAGCTTTAAGTAAATTGAGGAGCTGATTATATTGTTCTTGAGTGAGTGGTATTGAAGAAAGGTTCTGCTCACCAAAAGATGCCACTGAATGATCCTAACTTGAAGAATTAGTTCTTTTACTCTTGCCTGGTATAAAGCCTGTAGGAAAATCAATAATTTTGAAGCACTTGTCAGTCGTATGAGAGGTATATCCACATTCAACACAATATAACTTTCCTTTTCGAGGACTAGATGGCTGCTTGAATGAACCAGATGAATATTAAGGCAGAGAAGGACCAGGTGCTGTCTTGCTAGCCATAGTAGCAGAGTCAAAATTAGGAGTATAATGACCAATATATCTTCGAGTTTCCTCTTGTAGAATCAAAGAGAGCTTTGTTGAAGGAAGGAAAGGGATTAGACAATAGTATTTGACCTCTTATTGCAGCAAAACTCTTATTCATTCACACAAGAAAGTGCAGAACGTAATCTTGGCATTGATAATCCAATAGAGTTTTAACACTAGGACTAGAATCATTAGGTAAAGGACGATAATTGAAATATTCATCCCATAGGGCTTTGAACTTGGGGTGAAATAGTGAGTCACTGATGATGAACCTTGATTAAGAGTGCACATTGATTTTTAGACAATAGTATTTGACCTCTTATTGCAGCAAAACTCTCATTCATTCACACAAGAAAGTGCAAAATGTAATCTTGGCATTGATAATCCAATAGAGTTTTAACACTGGGACTAGAATCATTAGGTAAAGTACGATAATTGAAATATTCATACCATAAGGTTTTGAACTTGGTGAAATAATCAGTCATTGATGATGAACCTTGATTAAGAGTGCACATCGATTTTTTTTCAATTGAAAGATGCGTGGAGCATTTCCTCGACTAAACCTCTCTTCCAGTTCTTTCCACAGATCAGATGCAGTAGCAATATAAAGAACACTAGCAGCAATATCTTTAATCAAGCAGTTTAAGATCCAAGAGCAAACCATGTCATTACAACAAATCCATGCTTGATAAGAAGGATCACTTATAGATGGCTTTGGGAGATTTCCATTGATAAAGCCAAGCTTGTTCTTGGTAGAGATGGCCGTGGACATCGATCCCTTCTAAGGAAAATAGTTGGATCCATCAAGAACTTGAGAAACCCATACAGTACCAGGATTGTCGTTTGCTTAGAACAAAGGATCAGAAGATTTATAGCAGCCATAATCAGAAACAACAAAGGAGCTAATCTAGAACACGGGGAAAGACAATAGATAGCTTTGATACCATATCAAAAATGAAAACTAAAAAGATATAAGAATGTGAAAATATGGGAGAATCACTCTCTTTTCAATTGCATTCTGTATTTAATTGATTGTTGTTTGTACAGTGATTCTATTTATAAAATTAGCTATCAAGCTGTCAAATGCAACTCAACTAACTAACTGAATTCTAACTGTTAACTGACACCTGTAACTATTTATTCCAGCTCAGCTTTTCTAACTAACTTCAACCACCTACAATTTCAGCTTCAACTTCGGTTTCTGTTTCAGCTTCAGCCACCGGTTTTGCTTCAACTAGTTGTTGAGTTGTAACAGGATTCTTTGTTTTGGTTTTTATTTATATGTCGTTATGTGGAATATATAGAACTCCAAAAAGCAAGCCTCGTTAGTTTAATTTAGTAATTTCAAATTGCTGGATCATATATTCTTCTTTTTTCTTACATCATCTACAGATACGAGTTATATTTCTTTATGTTCATGGTTCAGTTTAACTTACATTGTTGTTGTGGACTCTTGCTGCATTGGAAGTTCTTGCCTTGAGAATACTAACTTTGAAGCGCTGGTTGATAGTGGGACATCGTTCATATTTCTTCCTGGTCAAGTCTATGAAAGCGTTGTTAATGAGGTAACTTTCTCTCTCCCTCTTGGCTTTTGAGTTATCCTCTGAAATATTGTTTTGACTATACAGTTTTTGGTCGTAGTTCAATGGACAATTAAATGCATTGAAATTAGATTTTGGAGGATACCGATGGCAGTATTGCTACAAGTCCAGACGGTCTCGAGTACACTGTATGTCGAGACCACTTTCTCCTTTCTATCTTATCTGTGCACTAGGCTTGAGTATATATTTTCACAGTTCTGAAGGGTTGTCTAAAATTCCTTTTGTGACTCTGAAGTTTGCAATGAACAATAGTTTTATGGTTCATGATCCTGTTTTTGTGATCTACATTACTCAGGTTGGTTTGTGCAACCATAAATATTTTGTGTTGGCAGAATTAAGTACTTCAATGCTGGGCACTTTGATATTAATAAATTATGTATAGCCAAATTTCATGTGCTACTTTGGCCTAAAAGTTGGACAAAAATATATTATTTATAATATCTATGCACTTATGCATGTGCAGTGTTAGTTCGTATAATCTGATTTGAATATGACGTTCTGTAGAAATTCTCCATTCATTTAGATATTGGTTCATATTTAGTAGTGGTAAACTAAGTTTGTATCACCTGTAGAACCAATAGTTTCATTGTGAATTAAATTTAGGAAAAAGTGGAAAGATTCTCGTGGTTATGATCTTGGAGATTAGGTACTTTGTCTGCAGTTGATACGAGATAACTGGTAACCAGTTCGAGAGTTGATATTGAAATAATTGAGGATAATAAAAAGAGATTAACAAACATTATGCAAACTATATGAATGGTGGCAAACTTGAATCGAATAGAACTTTGTCGTCAATGGGTAGTTCCTTTATAATTTAAGAAACTATTGATTTCTAGGTATAAATGTTCGATTCAATAGGTGTTTTTGTTATATGCATCCATTTCTGATCCATTACCCTAGCACAAGATGTTGTCGTCCGTATCATTTCCAAGATAGCTACTATTTAAAATTTTTAGCCTTCCCCTTGGTTGGCCTCCTGTTTTTAGGTAGCAAAAGTAGTTAATTTAAGAAATCTTGTGCAACTGTTATTGGTGTTAAATAATAAATCAAAATGTTAGGAATTTACTATTGCTAATGTCTTGGTGTTTATGTTTTTTTTGCTTAACTTATCCCTGTCATTGTCTAGATTGTTCAGAATTTTCTTTCGTTTTCCATCTTAGTGTTCTGAATCAAAATGTTAGGAATAATACATCTTTTCATCTATTTTGTTTATTTTTCTATTGCAATTTACTTTATTTGTGTCCACGTGAACATGTTTGTAAAATATCACAAGTTCTTTATAATTTGAAGCAAAATTAAACATTAATTTTAGCTGCGTGTATATATATATATATAGATTATGTTCTCTAATTTTATGTATCAAACATCTATCGTACAATTTGGACAAATTTCAATAGAGCTGTAATATCACATTTCAATTAAAAAGATTTTGGTAACAAGCATTTATTGGGCCACATTAATTTTTAATCACAAGTACATTAAACTTACATTTACCTCAGGAAGATCTGCATATCAGGAGCATTAATTAATGTAGTCACGGATTAATTTATTTGATGATCATCTACTCTGCTTCTATAATATTTTTCCATGTTGAAGCTGTTATGAAGTTTTTTTTGGGATAAGTAAAGATAATTATTAAGAAAATTATTTGTTTACCTATTGAGTTACTCTAAGCTCTAAATAAATGTTTTGTGGTTTTTAATGTTTTAATTAGCATATTGATTTCATAATTTCCTGTTCTAGCTACAATCTTTTCAAGGAAGAACATATACTTTACTTTTGATTCTTGAAGTTACCTTGCGATGTTTGGATAAGGTTTAATGTACTTGTGATGTAAACAGAGGCGAATCATGAAATGAGTGTTGGGTATCAGGGGACAGTTCCTGAGGTAAATGTAGGTTTAATGTACTTATGATGTAAACAGAGGCGAATCATGAAATGAGTGTTGGGTATCAAGGGGCAGTTCCTGAGGTCAATGTATCTCATTTCTTGCTATTTCTTCCAATTTCTTGAACATGATCCTTGCATATTGTTATTCTATTCTGCTGTACAGGATATTTGTTCTCCTGTTACAGTTTGTGACCTATTTCTAGATTAATGCTCCTTTTTTTATAAGTATATTTTATTGTCAGTTCAGGTGATCTAATATGTTTACATTTTTATATAGTGTTTACGGTTGATTTTGGCAAAAGTGTCTGTTTAAAACCTGAAGCTCCTGGATTAATAGTGCAACAGGATAAGGAATTGTATTAGAAATCATGAACAGAAACAAAATTGAAAAAGAAACTGAAATTGGAAACATGCTATTGCAGCAGGGAAGAAGAATTAAGACATTCAACTTGAGAAATTACATTGCATACTAGTATATTTATAGAGAAATCAACCAACTAGACTAACTACACTACAGCTGGAACAGTTGGAAACAGCCTGGCTGAATTGATGGATGTTGGATTGCTGAAGCTGATGAACGGATGGATCAAATGGTCACACAGATCATGATCTGTGTGCTATTAGAGCCAGAGCTTGCTTGCATATATTCTAACACTCCCCCCTCAAGATGGAACATCTTGATCTTGGAGAGAAGAACGGATATGAAGAAATCTGAAGTTGAAAGAGCTGGTGAATCCTTTGGAGCATTCCATGAGGTTGAAACTGAATCTGAAGAAAGAAAAATCTGAATCTGAACTACCATGTCGTTGGTATTGAAACCTGTC
>CAIGRK010330686.1:0-12345 GCA_903798315.1 Fraxinus greggii | reverse complement strand
TTTCATATACACTACGAAAACTACGTTTTTTTTATACAAGGGATGCACAACACACACTTATAATTAACCATTTAAATAAAGGTAAAAATGTACATTGTATCTTACCAAACTATAATAATAATAATAATAATTGAAAAAACAGAAAAATGAAAAAGAGCTATGATATTTGACAGTTGTACACTATTGAATTTATTGTGGAGATCGTGTTGGGTGCAATAATAACTGGTCCAATAAAAAATATCTATCTATCCTAAATCGTTACCAGGGAATGTATATCGCTAACTGGTCCAATGTGCGCATATAGCACGTAGCACGCCTTAGACTTTACTTCAATTGGGAAATGCTATTAAAAAGTTAAGATATTTCCCGTATGTTAGAATCAAAATTATTTTTGTACTTAAATTTAGTCTCATCGAATCTAGTAGATTGTCGTATTCAGTATTGTCCAGTTCTCGTACTGAGCATACTGCTACGACGATATAATCATTGGATAATACTGAACACATTAATGACAAATATTAAAATTTATCCGATACAATAGTTTGTTTTATATGAAATTTATAACTTACTTTACCAAACATCGTATTATAATGAACTAGTGAGCTAAATTAATACTTCACGAAATTAACGAAAAAAGAGAAAATCCTTTTTAATTCAATAGATTATTTTGGCTGAAATTGTCAAGTCATCGCCATGAATTGGACGTTTTAATTCTTTCATTGCTTTATACAACAATGACAAACGATCATGCTCTTATAACACATTTGAGAATGTGAATTGTATAAAACTAAAATCATTTTTTTAAAAATAAAAATTAAATAAAAAAATTTCAGTCTTATTGAATATTAGGTACCAAACTTACTCATAGTACTTAGACACGTAAGAATAATAAATATTGAAATTAGAGTAATCAGCTTATGATTATCATAATCCAGTAAAGTTTTTTCTATAGTTGCCAGAAGGAAATGTGCATTAAATGGACACTTGCCGTTAATATGTATATTAAATTTATATTTCCTTCAAAAAGTCAAACCTATGTGACTTCTAACTGCCAGCAAATGTTGGGTAGATTTTCTNCCACGAATTGGACGTTTTAATTCTTTCATTGCTTTATACAACAATGACAATCGATCATGCTCTTATAACGCATTTGAGAATGTGAATTGTATAAAACTAAAATCATTTTTTTAAAAAAATAAAAATTAAATAAAAAAAATTCAGTCTTATTGAATATTGGCACCAAACTTACTCATAGTATTTAGACACGTAAGAATAATAGATATTGAAATTAGAGTAATCAGCTTATGATTATCATAATCCAGTAAAGTTTTTTCTATAGTTGCCAGAAGGAAATGTGCATTAAATGGACACTTGCCGTTAATATGTATATTAAATTTATATTTCCTTCAAAAAGTCAAACCTATGTGACTTCTAACTGCCAGCAAATGTTGGGTAGATTTTCTGACATACAGATTTTATGAAAAATAATTATTCTTTAAAAAGTGCCGAATTAAAAAATAGAAAAAAATTATTCACGTATAAAATTATTTTATTAAGAAATTCGTATGAAAATGAGTTTGATAAAAAGTAAAATGTAAAGAATTTGTACCAAATATAAGCGTAATGTAGACTTCTTATTCTATATTTTACCCATCATAGAAATACTACGTGCCTATCAAAATTTCCAATTTATGCAAAGTTCTTGTTTTTTAAAAGTTTCCAATTTCTGCAAAGATATAATTTTCAAAAGTTTATTTATTACACTAACTCGCAATCCGATTGGTCCAAAATTTAAGATCAAGCCGAATTATTTGAAATCCTATTGACTTCAGAATTTGAGTCAAATCGATGTCGAATTGACGATAATCGACATATATCAACTTGAAAAGTGTTGAATTGGGGTTTAATCGAAGTCGAACTAGAGATAGATGATATCTTAAAAAAGATTAAAAGTGCACGATCATTCTTTCTCGTTTTGACAATTTTTCTAATTTCTAGTCTTCTATGGATAATCGGAATTGTTTTAGTTTTTCCAATCAAACAAGGTGATTTAGTTCATCGTCAGAAATGGAAAGCATAAAAGTGAAATAAAAATATTTACATAATATTTAACACTTTATAATTTTTTATAAAACATAAAAATTATGAACGATGTTATTCATACTAAAAACTATCAATAGTCATCATAAGTGACATCTAGATGATATTTTGTTATTTAATACATTAATATTGTAATTTTTTATTACCTCATACATCCCGACTGAACTAATCTTGTTTGGTTGTGTTACTTTTAGTGGAATAAATTGATATTACTTGCAAAATATCGTGGTCTGTACGTGGAAACTCGGGCATTTATCGCTGTCCCGACGAAAAAATCAAATTGGGTGAAAAGTAAAGTTTCGTGGGATGAGAACACATTTTCCACGGCGCATTTTAGTGCAAGTACATGTAATAATTACTGGCAACGCTGAACGTGAGATCTTTTTATTTGTGGATTGACAAAATTCGTAATTTTAAGTTTCCCACACTAGATTTAGAAAATCTTGTATGAAAAAATCCCCGTTGGATTTGCCACACGTGTATGCAGGTTTATGCCCTCAAATTATGGTTGACGCTATTTCCACATTTTTTCATATGGAAAAAACTATTTTTCTTAATAAGTTGGGGACCCTAAAAATTTGTGTAGATAAGAAACTGTGGGACCCACATTGGTGTGGCACCATTTGTGGGTCCTCTTAAAAAGCTAGCTTTTTTTGTCACACACGTCCTTCATTGACATACGATACGTGTAGAGTCATGTAGAATAATGTGACAAATGATATAAAAAATGTAAATTTTATTTAATTTACAAGATCATTTGACGTTATGTAATTTATCATATTACTTCTTTTGGTAAACTCGTCCTTCATTGACATATCATATGAGTAAGCTATCTGACAAAGGATATGTAACAATATAAATTCTATTTAGCTGTAAGTTCAATTGTCGTTATCTTAATTACCTTATTACGCGTGTTGTGTTCAGATCGATAACAACCCTGGCATAATAATGCCAATAAATACGTCAAGTTTGATGGATTTTCATCGAGAATCGAAACATTCATTATTCCGTGCTTAAACACTCAACACGTACAGCCTAATCTTCATAAGATTTTTTTTTTTTTTTTCTAATTGTTAAAATGAGTGGATAAATATATTAAAATTATGTTGTGTGTGGGGTAGAGGGTGGGCCCAAACACAACACGGTGACTTCGGTTTCAAATTGTTATTGTTTTTCTTCACTTTATTAATTACAAAATCCACAAAGCCGTAACCGAGCCCAGTAAAAATAATCTAAAATCCTTGGACCACCATAAAAACGTCGCCGTTTTACTGTTCCCAATCCTTCCAGGAACAATTGAATATAATTTTTCTAATATCCTAATTCCCCTTCCCTCCCAGTCTCCGCTTCCCTTTCGTCGCGTCCTGTCCTGTCGACAGGAATTTCCATTCTTTTGCAGATATATATTTTTGATTTAAACGAAAACCCAGAAATCTATATCTATATAGAAAACTATATGTATAATATTATTAATATGTAGACAGAGAGGAGAGAGAAAAGGGTTGGAGGACGAGGACAAACGAGTTCGCCTGCAAATAACTGAAGGAGGATGAGAGGTTTTGAGAAGAAGAACATAAATACGAACAACCCTTTTTGTCTTATCTCCGAATTTCTCGTATTTTTTTTTCTCCTTTTTCCCTATAAAACTTATTTATTTTCTTCCCATATATGTATATGTATACGTATATGTAAATGTATAAGCAGCAGATTATTACAATTTGCAATAAATTCCGCATAACCCATTCACACAAACCCCAATTCTAAAACCCTTTTTCTTTCACCCTCTCTTCATTTCCTAGAATTTTGTTTTTGTGTAACAACAATGGAAGCAACTTTGGTAAAAATGATGAAGCAAGAGAAAGCCCTGGAGTGAAATTTGTTATAAATTATACATATAAATAAAAATAACATGGGTGATGTTGGAGGAGTGAGTTCGAACGGCAGCGTTTTGGTGGAGGATGACCCTCTCAGCTCATTTTCTGGGTCGCGTCGGAGGCAACCTGATCCGTCATCAATTACCGATGAGTGTTTTGCAGCGGCAGAGGAAGCGGTAGGGCAAGTGTTGAATTGCATACACCCAACTCTTGACTCAGAAGAGAAGAGAAAAGACGTAATTGATTACGTACAGAGGCTCATCAAGCGTCATCTCGACTGTGAGGTGATCACATGTTTTCTGATTTCAATTTACTACATTTATTTTTTTAATTTTCAAAACTCTTTTTGATGATTTTTCTCTCTGTGAAGTGATTTGGTTAATTTCAGTTTGCTGAATCTTAATTGAATTTTGTGCGATTATTTATATATTTTACCGGTGTGTGGAAAGTTGAAGTATATTCTTGAAAACACGTTGCTTTTGCATAAAGTCTTATTTAGAGGCCTTAAGGGGGTATTTTATCTTATAATCTATATAATTCGATGAGTTATTGAAGTTGTAGCAGTATCTGATTGTTTGCCGTTTAGACTAGGACAAAGGGATTTTGAATTTTCATCACTTGTTAGATTCTGCATTGTCTATTCATTTGTGTTAGATTCAAATGATTATTCCTAATTCTGAATCTCCGATTTTGCGACAAAATCATGAAGCGATAAAAGTGCAGGTGCAGTATCGGTGTCGTGGTGACAAGAAGAATGTTAAGTTGTAAAGTTCGGAATTCCATTTTAATTAATCGAAGGTTGTCGGCTCTTTAAAGTCAAAGTCAATGCAGGAGCAAAATCCCTAGATTCTTTACATGCTCATAGGTTGAAATTTAGGGGATATTATTTTTTCTGCTCCTATTTACAATTCTTTTTATTTTAATTTTTCCAAGGCATCCTATTAAACATATGTGTTATGGAAGCTTCATGGATTCTTACTGCTAAATAATTCAAGATAATGGTTCATATGTATTAGTTCTGAATAGTCTTATCCTTGTCATTCTTGCATACATCTTTGACTTATTCAAGTGTTTAGGACTTAATAACTTGGATTATATTTGTAATAGGCTTTTCCCTATGGGTCTGTGCCGCTGAAGACGTACTTACCTGATGGAGATATCGACTTGACTGCACTTAAAAGTCTTAGTGGCGAGGAATCTTTGGCGCGCGATGTTCTCGGTATTCTGCAAGGGGAGCAGCTGAATGAAAATGCAGAGTACGAAGTGAAGGATGCACAGTTTATAGATGCCGAGGTAGCCTCACTCAACTGCTTATTTCCACCTTGATAACGGCCGCATCTGATTTTTATTTTTTATTTTTATAGTCCAACTTGGATATTATTTTCATTCCACATGTTTCCAGAAGCTGTCAGGAGGTGGCTCTTTCCTATTTACTTATGTGGTTCTCTGAGGTTTTGAACTAAGTGCATGTGCTTCTGATGGCAGGTGAAAATTGTGAAATGCCTTGTGCAGAACATTGTGATCGATATTTCCTTTAATCAGCTGGGAGGACTTTCTACACTTTGTTTCCTTGAGCAGGTAGAAACAAAGCCTTACTGTTACTTCTGAAATGTATAAATATCCAAATTTGGGTACTTGGATGCCATTCATTCGAAGTACAATTAAACATTATTCTTTAATGTATACTAAACGTTTCGTATTTCTCTGTCACAAAGAAGCTGAAGTTAGCTGAATGGAAAACCTTTCGTTCAGTTTCGTGGGGGTACTTTTAATTGATAAATTAAGTTTGGCACATATCGTTTATCTGTAACCCCTTCAAAAATGATAAAAAGCGTTGCATTGTCTTATTTTGTTTTTATTTCTTTCCTTTCCAATTTCTGGACTCAATCTTGTCAGGTTGACCTATTAAACTTCTACACTTATTCTCAAGTGAACCCCTTATCTACTGCAGTTTCATATGGTGGTTTGTAGATGATATGTAATCTAGAACTTTAAATATGATGATGTAATTTATATTCTTTTGTCTTCATAGATTTTAATTGATGATGTAAACTTGAAGTAGATGATAGATAAAACTTTTTAAGAGAAGACCAATTCCATTCATTTATTTCCTCATCGATTCTTTAATAAGTTTCCCCAAAAATAACTCAATACAATAAGAATGTTGGGCGATGCACCTCTTGAAATTTGTCAAGTTTCTCGTGTGAGTAAAACTCTAAAGGCATGTAAAAGTTATGCTTGTTGAATTTTTGATGATTCTTTTTCTAAATGCAGGTTGATCGTCTTGTTGGGAAAAATCATCTCTTTAAACGTAGCATTATTTTGGTAAAAGCTTGGTGCTACTACGAGAGCCGTATTCTTGGCGCACACCATGGTTTAATATCTACTTATGCTTTGGAAACACTTGTCCTCTATATACTCCACCTATATTATTCATCTCTGAATGGCCCTCTAGCGGTAATTGCCCCATGTGATATTGACTTTGTATACATGTACATTCACAAAGTTCAATTTATTAAAATTATGTGCATTTTTAGGTACTCTATAAATTTTTGGAATATTTTAGCCAATTTGACTGGGAGAACTACTGTGTAAGTTTGAAGGGGCCAGTTCGTATATCATCACTTCCAGATATAGTGGGTAAGTAATGCACTTGATTATTTAAAAATGGTTTAACTTCATCAATAGCCTCTCTCTCAAGCACGCATACGCACACCTACGCCACATATACTCACTTAGGCACGTCTTTTCTCTCTGTTAGTTTCAATCTTTTTCACAGCCTTCTCTTTTCTGATTTGTTTGCAGTTAATATGCCTGAGGATGGACAGAAGGACCTGATGCTTAGTGAAGAATTTTTAGAAAAATGTATAGGAATGTTTTCAGGTTCAACTCAGAGTCACGAGACAATCCCAAAAGCATTTCAGCCTAAAAATCTTAATATAATTGACCCGCTGAAGGAAAATAATAACCTTGGACGTAGTGTGCACAGAGGTAAGGAAAATTCTTGCTCAATTTGTCGTAAGATTTTCAGGTGGGAAGTGTGATGAGATGTTATTAGGTAGAAATAATATATTTTGTCCTTTAGTTTTTCAGTTTTCAGAATAATCCATTAAAAATAAATTGAGGGATTATTAGTTTCAAGTGCTGAAGAAATGAAAACATGTCATTTGTCAATTTGTCCCAATCGAGGGTGATACAATATTGAACGGTGTTGGGTTTGCATGCTTTTGTTGGGTAAAATCCTTACACTCAAAGCATTGCTAAAATATGACATTCTTCCGATGTCGAGGTGGAAAGTCTGAAAATTGAAATATTTATACGATAAATAGTTTCATAGAGGAAACGTGCTGAGAAAGTTCATTCTCACTTTACCGTTACTGCACTTTCTGACTTCAAGATTGGTTTCTGAACCGCTTCTGTCTTAAGTTGCGTATCTATGTCACATTGTTACTGCTGTGGCTGCTCTATTAGCACAATTGTCACTGCAAGAGTACAAATTTTTCAAAACAAAGTTCATTCTTATTTGAGCTCCCTTCACTCTCTCATTCTTCTGTAGGTATGAATCCTTAGTTTTTCTTTAATAAAGCTGCATGTATTTTCACTATTCTAGCGTCTAGAATTGGAGTACTCACACATCTTTGGAACTTACTTGAATCACCAGAAGCCACAACAATGGCTGTGGTACCACAAGCCACACCGTCCCCATCACCCTTTTCCTTGAGCATTATTTTCTGATTGAAGAATCTGATTAGTTTTTGGGTAAACATGAACGCGTTATGTTGTAAGCATTGATTTCTTATACTGTCTTCCTGTTATACTGGGACAAACTTTTGGTGCTTTTGATTGTATGAATGTGAAAAGAGTTGTTTAGTTCAAGCTAATATTCTTGATTTTTCTCCCTTTAGGCAATTTCTACCGTATACGTAGCGCTTTCAAATATGGGGCTCGCAAGCTTGGTCAAGTTCTGTTGCAACCAAGAGATAAAGTTGTTGATGAGATATGTGAATTCTTCTCAAATACTCTTGCAAGACATGGGCAAAATCACACTAGTTTTATCAAGCATTCAGCCTTGGTATTTGAAGATGAAGAGTCTTTGACGGTGTCTTTAGAATCCTCGACTGAATTATACTCAGAGGATGACGCACTTCTAAAATCATCTGTCAGTGATTTTGAGAATGATAGTCTAGGGGCTTCAGACAGATGCACTTTGGAGTTCAGAAATGAGCTAGAGAGATGCTCGATGAGAGACACTTTAGAGATGGAATCAGAAACATGCTCCTCAGCTGATGTACACGCTTCAGGACACTTCCTTGCAGGGGATGCATATGACCTTGCAACATCTAATTCAACTTTGAGGATTGAACGTTACACATCAGATTATGCATCAAGCAGCAATAATAGTGCATCTCTCTTGGGGAAACATTACCAGAAATCCCATTACTTCTCCTCCAAATCATCTGTAGAAAATGGAAGCACGGCAAGTGGGAACTTTCACCAAGGTGACCTATCAAATGGTGCTCATCAGAAGTTTGGGTTAACTTCATGGTTGGAGAGCAGGGAGAATCATGTGGAAATGAATAATACATATAGATGGTGTATGGATAGTTCTGAGGTCATCTATAAAGTGGGATCGGCTTCTTCTAGTCCAAAGGCAAGTAATTTTGAAAATGTATCCAAGAGTTGTGGAGAAATTGATCTCTTTAGCATAGCAGGAGAGTCGGACGTACCTTTGAACCCTTTGGCAGACCTCAGTGGTGATTACGACAGCCAAATTAGGAATTTACTATATGGTCAGTTATGCAATGGGATTTATTTGTCTGCTTATTTATCCCATCCTCCTCCATTGCCTTCTAGGATTCAAAATATGAAGCCGTTGGATAATGCTTGGCAATCAGTGCCACTCAACAGGAGTCAGTTTCCCCAAATGAACTCAAACATGCTGTTTGCGGAACCACTCATGGGTCTTGGTACTCATACTGCCTTACACACTGCTGCTTTTGTTTCTGAAGGAAAACAGAAAGCACGAGGAACAGGAACTTACTTTCCCATTATGGTATTCTTTTTTGCCAGTAATTTGAGTACATGTTTTCCTCCTGTGCCTTTTGGTTTAGCGTGATCTTACTTTCTGTCTTGCAGAATGGTTCTCCCAGGGAGAAACCTTCACATGGGAGGGGAAGGCATAAGCCACTGGGAAATCGCAATCAGTTTCAGCAACACAAATGCGGAAATGGAAATGTATTAAGTTCTGCTTCTTGGAAGTCGAATTCTTTGGAAAACGGTACCTATGAAATCCCACCAGCAAGCAACAGATTTCAAGGCCGAGGAAAGCCTGATGTATGCTGCCAGTCTCCTCGTTTAGTGAAAGGTGATAACCATACAAATGGTTTCCAAAATGCTTCATTTAAAATCGAGTTTGGGTCTTTAGGGAGCCTGGCCGAAGAGGTGATTTCGGGTTTATCTTGTACTTGGGACTCGACTCTAGGCATCTCAACGGGAGGCCAGGATTCAAAAGCAGCGACGAAGCAAGAAAGGTATGTGTAAAGTGTTTTCTCTCACTATTTTTCAACTATTTAAAATATATGATGATTAGTTGTATCTGGTTTGGGCTTTCAGGGTTACTGAGCAGTCACTCCTCCACCTCAAGAATGAAGATGAGTTTCCCCCTCTATGCCAATAAAATGCCATGTAAAAAGAGAGAGAACTTTTAGATGTTAACAAACTACAGGACTTCAGGATAGGGATAATGTAACTGGTTTTATGGTTTTTGTCTCTCCCTTGAGACACAAGGAGGTAGTAAAATAAAAGAGCATTTTGCACATTTTTGGTTTTTTGCTTTTCCTTTCTTCTTCATCCGTGATTATGTTTTTAATTGTTACTTTTTAAAATATTTTTTTGATTGTAACTTTTTCCAAATGTTACTAAAAATAGATAGAGTGCCTTCAATTAAAAAAGATGAAGAGTTATGTCTTCACTCCTGTTTGAGGTTTGAAATTTGGTCAATGTTCCATAGATAAACAGAAAATAAATTATTTTCTAAAATGCCGTTGAACGTTTTTTATTACAAAAATAGTGTCGGTACTTTTTCATAACATGTTAACATGTTAAAAGTGTTACATGCAGTGATAGGTTGTTGTCATCGTTGCCACCACCACCATTAATGTCCATCATTGTTGGCAACCACCTCTGCTAACACTACGACCACCTTCACCATCATCACTCAGCCCATTATCTATCACAGCACCATCAACATGCCAAACCATCTCACCACTGACCCATCATCAATGCCACTAGCGCATGTCGACCTTCAACACCACCTATGGTAGAAATCCTATTGCGACCCGATCTGCACCGCCTACCACCAGATCTGTACCACCATTAACCTGTGATACCACCACCAGCAGCCATGTACACGAGGGAACTAAGGGGTTTCTTCTCCCCTTGTTTTGGAGCTAGCCCTACCATGAAATTTGCTCTCAAGATTTGAGCAAACATTTCAAGAAATCACTACAAAAAGCAGCTCTCCTCTTCCACAACCGTCATCGACATCCTTTTATTGCCTTCCATGATTGGTTCGTCGGTGAGATCACGATGTCATGGCAATGAGATCATCATGAATGGTGATATGCGATAAATAAAGTAAGAATTGTCGATATCTTAAACATAGTCGTAGCTCTTGTTATTATTCTCATTATTTTGTTTTCATTATAGCTAGAGCAATACCTCATTTTTCATGACTATTCTTATTATTGTAGTACTATTCCGACAATGTCATCATTGTAAACTAATAATTTTTATTGTAATAAAAATATATGAAACTTAGCGTACAATTATCTTAATATCGTATTTTTATGATAACACGTGACATTTTATTTCTATTATTGGTTAGTGCCATAAAACCGTGACTTTGAACATCATAATTGTATCAAAACAATTCATTATCAACATTGATGTCATAATCTAATATAATTATCATAGTCACGATAATATTATTAACCCATCGTCTAATACATTTCCAAACCTATATCTTCTGGCTTTAATTTATTTTGATTGTTGCATTTAAAAGTTGTTGAGCCACCTATTAGCCCCGCAATGTTGTTATTATCACATTGGACCAATTAATTCGATTGGTAAAATTGGAAATAGTTCGAAATCTAGTTTGGTAATATAAAACATAAAAAAAAAAAATTTGAACTCGTTAAAATAACTTTTCGAACAAGTCAGTTCACCTAAGAATGATCGTTTTATCCCAATTTTTTGTTTTTATAATTAGACAACGAAATTTCATAAAGGATTATTGTTAGCTATGGAAATTTGCCTGTGGATACACGTCACTAACAAATGGCGTGAAGGTGATGTGCTGAATTGTAACTTCAATTTTCAAATCGCATTATCAACACATAAACGTAATGTTGGGTATTGATACCTAATAAATTTGGACAATGATTTAAGTATCGTATATTTCAGTCGACATCGACAAAATGACTAAAAGTATATCGACACCACAATTTAGTAAACCAATCACATAATCCACTTGAGCCATTTGAAGCAGCCTAATTTAATTAGTGTTGCTCATGGCCCAATCCAAACTCGGATGTCTTTTATCTGATGAATACCCACTTATTATCCCCTATTGGGCCTAACCCTAAAAGCCTTTATTAAATCCTTATATTTACTTGTGCCCATTACTGTTGAAGTGTTGAAAATACAAATATCCTTTGTCTTGAGAAGAAAAAAGGGCGTGACTGGATGTGTGCTTTCTGCCTTTTTTGTAATTTTTGTGCTACTGTCTCTTCTCCTTTCCCAGTCTTTGTGGCTGATCTGTGGCTATAGTATTCTTCATCCTAGGTTCCTTTGTGGGTAGTTCATTTGAGCAACCAGTGAGCGGTTGTGTTGGTTTGTGTTTGGGTTTGTCGATTGTGGTGTTGATTGGTCAATACTGAGCCCGGTTTCTTTGGTGTAATTAGAGGTTGCTTCTTCTACATTTGGTATCAGAGCCGGCGTTGGTATGAACCCTGGTGAAATTGACGGAGAAGAGAAGAAGCCGTTCGCGATTTTTCAAGGAAATTCGAACCTGTTTCCTTCGATTCCGGCCAAACCAGTGATCGGCCAGAAAAACTGAGGCCAGACCCATACTCTGCAGACTGAGGCGCACCTAGGGGTGGTGCACGTGGACTCCGGAGGCGGCACGTGAATCTTCAGCAGCGGCGTGTGGGCGGCGTATTCCGCCGAGCTCTCTTCAGGCAGTTTGTTTATTTTATTTTCCTGAACGTACTGATATTATTATTTTAGTGTTTCAGGCTTCGCAGATAAAATTGGACGATTATACCCTTGGTGGGTTAGACTGTCAAAACTGCAAAACATTTACTGAATT
>CAIGRK010330683.1:0-26764 GCA_903798315.1 Fraxinus greggii | reverse complement strand
CGCATATTAATACTTCCAAAATATCTTCTTTTAGTCGACTATTAACCTAGGAGAGAACCTTCTTCCATGCACTAAAAGCAAACTCCGAAACTACAGTGCTATCTGGAGGTGTTAGTAGATCTTTTGCCATAATAGAAACTACTAGCCATCGGTGTTCATACCTTCGCCAGAAGTGAATCCATTTGTGATTGAAAATTTGTAATGAGATAATTGATATNAAAAGCAAACTCCGAAACTACAGTGCTATCTGGAGGTGTTAGTAGATCTTTTGCCATGATAGAAACTACTAGCCATCGGTGTTCATACCTTCGCCAGAAGTGAATCCATTTGTGATTGAAAATTTGTAATGAGATAATTGATATTGAATAATTAAAATTGAATGTTGAAGTAGAATTCAAAAGTGAATGTAGATTATGTAGTAGTGTAGAAAATTCATTAAAAATAAAATGTAGAAAAGTATATACTATAGAATGATATTGAAATGTAGAGAGTAGAGTAGAGAATGAGAGATTGATAGTAATAAAAAAATTGATGAATGGATGATTATTTATAGGGGAAAATGAAATTGGAAAAAAAAAAAAATTCAGTGACCAAACGGTCACTGAGCCGGCTCGTGGCTCGCATTTTACACTAGTTCGGCAAGCTGCTCACTGAGCAGCTCAGCAAATGCTTAGCTCATGTAGTGAGCTGTCCTGCTTGACTCGTGCTCGAGGTTGAGCCGACAACCCGCTCGGGTCGATTGCCATCGTTAGTTTGAAGTAATTTTAGGCCTAATTTGGGTATGCTTTTTCTTGTCTATTTGATCAGTCTTTACCTAATTTCTTTCTTAGATAATGTCAAAGTTGAGAAAGATGTTCGATATCTATTAACTAGAGGAAACGTCCTCACTTATTGTTAGACTCGTACTCAAGCGGATGAAATAGCTCAGGAATGAAAAACTTCCATTAAATCTGTAAAAGTCAATACAATAGTGATTTTTACGGAATGTGTGGTTAAAAAGTAAAGTTTTTTTTATTTTGCGTGTATAATATTTTATTGAATAATACTATTTATCATTATGATGATAAAATATATGTGATGTAAGAGTGAGAGTGGGAGGATTGAAGAGAAATTGAGAAATATGAGGGATATTAGATTGTCATATCATCGATATTTTATTATCACGATAACAAATAAACATTATTTCAGTCAATGTGTACTTAAAAATAAATACATAAAAAAATAGTTTAAAAAATATGATTGTTAAACAAGAGTGGCCGTAGAGGGTTAGCGTTTGAGAAGCCGATGCCACCGACGAAAACTTCACAAATCCCTCGCTCAACACACGCGCACACAGTGAACTGGTTGAATTTTTGCATGCGATGGGGACCATTAGGAGGGTTCGACTGGTATTCAAAGATGATGATGTTTTGAGCGTAACCCAGAAATCGGAGGGACTGAATCGAAGCTGGGTTTTACTGAATATCAATCAGCGGAAGACCATTTCTGAAGTCATTTCTCATCTCCTTCACGCTTTTCAGATCCAACATTCGTGTCCCCATGGGCTCCTCCTTTCTGTAATCCCGCCCTCGTCCCCTGTTCTTTTATGCGTGTACACACGTATAATCAAAACCCATATGCTTTATACAAATAATGGTAAATGCTTTGCGGGAGCAATTTATATGATTTGGGTTCTGTTCACTGACTGCAAGTCTGCTGTTCATTTCACATTTTGGGTAATTGGTATGTTTTGGGTTTTGTCAACTGATTGCGATGTTTCTGAAAAAGTTTTGTTGTATTATATGGCCTTTTTTTTGGTTGATTTTCGCTGTTCTCTTTTTGATTAAATATACCAAAACCCATATATGCTTATGTGTGATTTATTTCGATAACAGAATAATGCATCTTAATGATTCATATGTTGCGGTCTCTATTCAGTGACTGAAATACCAGGTTACTTATGCGTAATTATATGTGTTCTTGTTTGACTGGTTCTGGTTGCTCTTATTTCTGGTACAGCTTTAAAAGAAAATTTGATGGGGTTGTATATGGTAATTATAATTACTGTATAAATTCTTTATTCAATGTGGCTGATTGACTATGGTTGATCACTGATCAACCAAAACAAGGTGTTTTGGTCTTTGGATGTTGGCTGATTCATTCATTTTGGTGAATAATTTTAATTTTTGTAGTTTGGCAGGGGTATTTATTTAGTTTTTCACTTCTTTTGTTGTAGATTGATGGCTTTGTATTGCCGCCATTTGAGTCTACCTGCATCCTAAAGGATAAAGATATAATCAGGTTAGTCCATTTAATAATATATATAATCGATTATCAAAACAAATAAAAGATGGTGGCATTATCTTTTACCTTAGTGAGTTTATGGAAAATGTGTAATTTATATGTATTCTGCCTCACACGTGGTATCAGAGTGAAGAAGAGAGGACACACTTTGGCTATAGAGGGAAACAATATTGCTACTATAGTTGATAAATCGAAAACTCTGGAGAAGCAACATGAAAATGGTGCTGTCTTGCTTAAAGAAGGTTACGAGAGTGATGAACCTGAAGAGGATGATGAAGTGCCTGTGAAAGATTTGGAAGGTGTATCAGGTGGAAATGATGTTACCAAGAAAATAAAAAGGAAAACAGCAGAGGAATGTCAGGACTCAAAGTATGTGCTACCCTACATTCTATTTTGCACGTCTTGTTATTGATACCTGCATGGTTTAATTGTTCTTGCATCTTCTGATTTTAATGGTCTCATGGATTATACAACACTTTTTGTTTATGGATTACAGGACGAAGAAGAAGAAGAAGAAACAACGTTCTGAGGCTCCTGATAATGTTACACATGATGTTCATACAGAAAAGATTAGATCTCATCAAGATGTCAGAATGGAAAAGAAGAGCCTTTCCATAAAGGAAAATACAGATTTTAAGTATACTGAAAATGTTGAAAATAATGAAGACATGATGAGGTAGGTTTGTGCATACTTCTTTTTCTGGAATGTTTTTTCACACTTCATTGTTTTATTTTACTCTATTTAAAATACCGAAAGTCCTAATCATTTTGGCATTGAGCAAATTCTCTGTTGAAGTGCACTTTGACTCTTTCCTAACTCCTTAAAATTCTGAGGAGTTTGGATGGAAATGGCCTTAACTTTGTCCACTCTAAGAGCATCTCCAACAATGCTCTTCTTGAAGAACTTTAGGCAAAAAAAAAAAAAAGTAGACATTTTATACAACTCCAGAAACATTCTGTATATGTATTCTTTATTTTGCTCTTTTTTTTTTTTTCCCGTAAACAATTATGACTCAACTTCTTTACCTTTTTTTAACTAGCTTACCTATATATTATTTTTCATTTCCCCTCTATTTCTGTGCCCATGTTTAGCAAAGGCAGGAATGCTAATTAGTTTGGGGGTTTTCCTTTAGGTGTGATTCAAAGAGGCTGCAATAACACAGAGAAAAGTGTTCTTTTATAAATCAAAGACGTACATAGAAAGTTGTGAAATAATAAAAAAAATCATTAAATAGATTGTACGGAAAGTGGGTTTGGCACTCTACATTTTGAGAGTCATATCCATTCTTTATTTCTAATTTTTAAGTATAGATAGTTTGTTGGACTCCTCAAAATGAGGATTGACTATCTAAAATGAAGAAGATGGGACTAATGAAGAGCCTCTCAGAGATTTTCATCAAGGTTATTGAAGCCTTGTTGCTTACGTAAACCACTATTCTTATCCATGAGAGAACCTAAAACTAGGGTTAATTTGAGATTAAACTCTTTTCTCTTGCCACTAGCGCAACGGGAGTATTGAGCTTGATGGCTGGACTTGGTCCTTTTAGGAGTACCTCTTCCCCACCTAACAAATAATTTGACAATAGAAATATTAGATGTTCATACATATACTCCTAATTACATTCATAAGTGCGCACACACACACACACACACACACACAAATATATGTATATTGGGACATTATTTCATGAGATAGCAAGGAGAGGATGACGTTTATTTTGAGATAAAGAGAGTGTATTGTATTCTCTTTTTGATAGAAAATTCAGAAGGGTCTTCTAGTAATTCCCTACTCCTTTTCCTTCTCCAAGGTTGTTTTTGATACAACTTTGGGTTCATCTTTATCTTTTTTATGCTAGTAATATCCTTAGAACTGCAGTTTGACAGAAATGACTCGATGAAAGTTAGCTCGCCCATCTAAATCTGTGCACATGTTTTGGTATGCGTTGTCTTGTTCGGTAGGTTTCTGAACTTTCTTATGCCTCTGATATCTGTAGAAGTCAGAAGCGTAAGGAGAATGGACAAGAGATTGAGGGAGCAGCCCTTGCACTGCAGGAACCTAAAAAGGTCCGAGTTTTTCTAGTTTCTTCCTATTAATACTACATTTTATGTAACATATATTGGTCTTGCATGTTGTAGACTGTGTCTTTACATATTTTTTTGCTACTGCTGTTTTTATTGCCTAGCAAGCCCGAGTACCGGAAAAGGGCAGCCTTTTCTATTACAATATTTGACCCATTTTTATTATTGTGAGATTTTGAAGAGTCTGATATGTTAAAATCGATATAAAAACTGCATGAGTTTGGGAGTTTGTATTAATTAAGAAATTAGTATTTTTCATGAAGAGTTTGTACCACTTTGATCAGCAAGTACTTCTATTATTCTTCTATTTTATTTTAATGGTCCATTTTGATCAGCTTGGAAATCCGAGATACTCTGAAAATTTAAATTTTTATTGTAGAAATTCAGGTTTCCAAAAACATGGCTTATAGTTGTATTATTATATGCTGTTGAATATTACTAATTAGGTATAATGTGTTCTGCTGATATATTGCCTGTCTTGCTCTCTTTTCCAAGGGTTGAACTAGTGTTCTAATGGGCGTTGCCTACATATTTGCAGATTAGTAGAGGTAGTAAACGAACCTATGCTCGGAGAAAATGGAAAAAGGAAATGAAGAAAATTCAGAAGGAAAATGAAGCTTGTGAATTGGAGGGGCTTGTAAGTTGTCAGATTATGCAAATAAAGAATCCCTCAATGCTACTGATCCCAGTTGTATTGGAAACTGACTACCTCAATTTTGCAGGAAAATAGGAAAAAGGGCCGAGGTAAAGCTAAAAGAAATGAGGTGGCATGTCAATCAAAGGGACAGGTGAGTGATCATGTTCAAACATAACTTCCATTTTGTTGATTCCATGTACATCTGATATTGGCGCAGAACTGACAACTCAAATTTACAGCGAAGTTGGAGAAAGGATCGAGCTAAAACTGAAAAAAATGAGGTGGATGGACAACCAAAGGGGCTGGTGAGTTTTCCAAAGAACATTTCTTTCATCAATTCGGGGGATAATTAATTTTGACATGAAATCTGAAATATGTAGCTACATTGGAAGCAATTGTCTGGAAGTAACACATCCAAAACATCCGAAAAATGTCAGCAACAAACTCAAACAGTTGATTTACACGAACATCCACATCAAAATGGGGAAGTGCACGAAGAGCCAATTCAAAATGGTGAAGTGCTCGAACAGCCAAATCAAAATGGCAATACTTCTGAATGGTCAACTGAACTTGTGGAGGAGGCTGAAGTTGTTCCCATTGTAGTAAGGCCAGGACACATTCGCTTTGAACCTTTGGAGAAAGGTCTAAACTCTACCCCCTTTTTGTGGGTTTCTATCTACTATTGTCGAGAATCTTGGTTAAAGTGATTTTGATCCTCTGATTTATAGAGAGGTATGATCTACCCAAATCAGTCGATCTGAATTTGAACAAGTCTAATTTGAGTTTCATGTTTGGTCTTGTTAGTCCTCGTTGTTGACTGTAGATATTTAATTTAGATTCTGGATCCTTTACTCATGTCCATGGACAGTTTTCTGTGAGCAAAAATAATTTCTTGAAAATACCATTAAGGAAGAAGCCCAACTAGGTTCACTATTACAATGATTGGTCGATTGCTTTTACATAATCATCATTATAGAATGATTTTACAATCTATGGTCTTGAATATCTTGTCTTTTCCTCCCTTTGGCAATTGTTATGATGCTCCCTGTTGGTCTCTAATGATTGCATGATTATAGTGTGGCATATTACCTCAGAGTTCTGACATTTGAAATATTTTTGGGTTGATGCAGAGCATGCTGTGGAACAAAATCAATTACCAACGGTATGGTTCATTACATGCATTATGATGTTGGTTATGTTCAAAATGGCTGCATTCTTTGCATTTCTTTAGAGTCGGGATTTTATATGTTTCATCGTTGTTTTATAGAGCATACTCATTGCTTAAGAAATAATTCGCAGTATGGAAGTTCATTTCTAGGAGGGGAGGTCATGGAAGGTTTATATTTATGAAGAATTGTTTCGTTTAAGAGGATATATCAGCTTATGTTGACGAATAATGTTGCACTTACCTATATTTGGTTTAATTAAGATGCTGTTAGATATGGAAAGGAACTATTTAAAGAATCACAGCCCTTAAGTCAAGAGAAGGGATGCAAACAAGGTTTTGAGATACTGAGAATACATCAAAATGATTCAATAACTCTCTCATCATTCTTTTCTTGAATAATTGAGCTTTGGGGTTTAAGTAAGGTAAGCATAAAAATATCCATCATTCTTGATATAATTTATTATATAGGGTGATTACTATCAGACGCCAATTTGTGTAAAATAAAAATAATTTCAAGTCATACTTTATTGTGGTGAAGCCCTTGCCATTTTCTACCTATCACTTCTTTTAATTGCTTAATCACTGGCGTTAATAAATATCAAACAAGCCATCAAGTTCATTAGTCTATATTGATATCAGCAGTAAACATTAGTAACCTGAATATGTACTGTCAATGGCTTATATAAAAGCACAATGCATTTTTTACCATCTCCTTTTATCTCTAATATATTTTCTGAATGAAAACAACTCAATACTAACGAACATGTTTGGCCAAGCTTAAAAGGTTCACTTTAAGTAAATATGAAAGTTTGATATATTTGGACATGTTTGGAAACAGAGTTACATAAAAGTAACTTCTACTTTTTAAGCTTAGCCGAAAATGCTTGAATCAAAGTGTGGTGCAGAGGATGATGCTAATCTTTTTTGCGTCTTGCATCCTTTTTCTTCAACGCTTTTCAGTTTGTTGACATTTCTTATTCATATTGGTGCCATCATTCTTCTAGATGAATATTGAGTTTTTTCTTCAGGACACCCTCCAGTGGAATGGAATTACCAGCAAGAAAAAGGGCCAGAAATGGGGGAGGGAGAAACATGCATTCACTCCAAGAAATGATCGTAAAGATTCAAATGAAGATTTTTCTGAAATATTGAGTGATGCAAAGGAAAACCTATCAGACGAAGGAATTGACTTTGATAAACTTCCACCCCTTGTTGACGTGCCTAAGGTAGATTCTTGTTTCTCTCTCTTTTTATACATTCACGATTTTCTATTATGAACCATTTTTGTTTCCTTTTATAAGAAAAGTTGGTGGGAGAAGTGGGCTTTTTGTCTCGATCTGTTAGCAGCATACACCCCTTGCGACTTCCTACAGGTTATGCAAAGAGCACGTTTGACTCCCTACATTCAAGGATCATGTTTTACTAAGCTTAAAAGTTAGTTTTCCAAAGTTAAAGACTTTAGAAAAGTAAGATATGTTGTTGAAGAAGTAACTTAAGTATTTAGAAGAAAAGAAGCTTAAAATTAATTTCCAACTCTTTTGAAGCTTAGCCAAACATAAACTTTCAGACCAACTTGTCTTGCTTCTGATACGTGTGCAACAGGAAATACTTGCCTCTCTCATTCGTATCAGTTATGTTGTAATCATTTTTGGCAGGAAGGAGACTTAATTGCATATCGTATTCTGGAGTTATCATCGTCGTGGACCCCTGAGCTTTCATCTTATCGGGTATAGCTCAACTCTAGTAGGATTTGAATAATAAATTATAGCTTACAACTGGACTACATCAATAGCCTTAACATATCTTTTGACATAGGTTGGAAAAGTATCCTGGGTCAATACTGAATCTCGTCAAACTATGCTGATGCCAGTACCAGAATATCCTGTTGTTTCCAAGAAGTTAGATGAGGATGAATCTGCCGCTCAACCCGATAACCCCCTATACAATGAAGATGGATCACTGGAGGCAAGTTCTGCACATTTTAATCATTCTTTAAAGTCTTTACCTTTACTTTCCCATATTGATGTCAATCGCCAAATAATTACCATCCATGCCATGCAGATTGATTTATCATCTCTTGTTGACATCCGTATCGTCAAAGGAGGCAACACAGGTCCGAGGAATATAACCCCTAGTTGGCACAATGAAGTTCCTGTAGGCAATGAAAATGCTGGAGAACTTGAGTTGCCTAGCGGTAAAGATAAACAATTATGTGCTCCAGCACCAGGTATTTATCATTTTTAACGGCAATTCTTGAGAATAATTGAAGTCTGGTTTGGAGCATTTATTAAACGCCAGTCCATCTCCGCTCATCCCGACTGTATTTGCTGTTTGTAGATCGTGCAGAGTTAAACAGTGGTAAACAAACACCACCTCCAACTATAGGTACCTATTTCCGATGCCTAAAATTCCTGGTTGTGTTTTCAGATTTTGAAAATGTTCTTTTTATTTGCAGACAACGGAGTAAATGCATGGGATGAAATCAGCGCGACTCTGAATGCTAAGAAGGCGCAACTTTTGCAGGAAAATAGTTGCGGTAAAGAGATTTCAGGCAAGAAATCATGGTCATATAAAGCTTTGAGAGGCAGTGCACTCGGCCCTACAATGGCTATTTTAAGATCAAATAAAGAGATTTGAGAAAGAAAAATTTAAGCTTTTTCACATGCTCAACCTTCGGGTTCGATTATCTGTAGTTTTTGTAGATCTTCTGTCATATGTAAAGAATGTCATGGGCTAAACATCCCCCGACTTGATATTTCGATCTATCGAACAATTTTCCTTGCCCAGGAAGGTTATGGGCTAAACATGTTCATTGTGCTTAATGTTAGATAGCTATTGTCATTTCCTCTCTCTTAAAATGGGATCCATGAATACGATTATTATGACCGGTAAGACAAAATGCTGTAAAATAATGCACTACATTTGTACTGAAAAACCTACACCTTGGGTGTTGAATCTAAATATACAGAAAAATTAGATGAACAAGATGAATGAAAGTATACATTTCATTTATTCTGAGAGAATATTTTGTTCTCGTAAATCCTATAAACTTATTTTCGATAATTATTAGTGTATGTTTGATACACAGTATTTTCTAGTCTATCTTATGAAACAAGAAAAAGGCAGGATGCATGAGCTGTTCCACACCACCTTTAACAAACTATATCTGCACCTCCATCCAAAGGCAAAATGCTCTAGGAGCTGCAATCGACCTTCTTCTTCTTCTTTAACTATCTGCAATTTCATTATTACAAGAATTTACAGCATTGCAACATTGAAACCATCATTTATAAATGTTTTGAAAATATAACAAGACTTGAAACTTTTCTACCTAAGAATGTAAAAATGCAATCATACTCTAAACTATAAACAAATTTAGGATCCATTTGGCAAGACTTTTGCTCGTCTCTGCTTCTTGTACAAGAGCTTTTTGAAAATGTTACATTAAAATAACTCTCTAAAAACTTTTCTAATCATGCAAAGCACTTTCAGACAAAAATTATCAACATGTTCAAAAGCAACTTCTTACTTTCAGAAGCAACTTTGGACTTTTTAAAAGTTTTGCCAAATGGGCCTTCATAAATTCTACGCACCCTTGGAAATAAGTCTTCATACTTTATGTATGTAACACATATATTGACAGAAGCATACAACCGGGCGAAATAATAAATATTCTTTATAAAGAAGATAATGCTTGTGGCAGCATGATATCTATTCATCTATCCAAATAATGCACGAGAAAAAAGGTGAAGCACATGGTAAGTAAGAATAGAAGTATACAGACATTAACACAAAAGAAAGCATAAATATTTGCACAACTAAAATTTGTTCAAGAGTCGATGACTTTTATCTAACTGCTGCTAAACTAATTTATCTTCCAAAGGTTCACAATGATAAAAAATTTACAGCTCAATTCTCTCAAACTCATTATAAATCCAGACATAAAATGTAAAAATAAGATAACCTTCCAATAGATTGTCCCTAGTGTAAACATAAGCAAGATATAAATGATAGCCTGTTTGGCAGGGCTTTTGAAAAGTCAAAAGTCGCTTATAAGACTAGGAAACTGCTTTTGAAATGTTTGGATAATTTTGTGGAAGTGTTTTGGGCTAGAAGAGATTTTAATAACTTCCTCAGGAAGCTCTTCAGAAGCAATAGCAGAAGTCCTACAAAATAGGCATATAGCATCCATTAACTATATAGGTGCAACAAGTACCTGAATGAAGGTGCTCGCACTTAAACCTTCTCCATGAGAAAAGCACAACCAACCATCTCCCGGTAGGCATGACTTTCTCGGCATCTTCTATAAATACTGATCAACTGATTAACGGTTCCCTTCCACAGCACATCATGCCTTAAAAGATGTATAAAACATCAGCACCGTTTGCATCAAAACTCAAACGGATCATTGTCAGCAGCATAGCTGTGAGCAACATACGTTGGCTCTTCTCTATTTGTCTCCAAAGATCTATCATGTTTAAAGTTATTGTGTTCAATACCCTGCATAATATCATCTTCTACATAAAACGACAAATTCATCGAAATGGTTGAAGCATGTGATGCCTCGTCCACCGAAGGTAACATCATCCGAGGAGGAAGACTGCTTCCTCTGCGCTCAGCAAGGGAGGGTGACGTTCCTCTAAATGAAAAACTCGCCTCTCTCAAAGCACGAGTAGCGGAAAATGCTTCTTCCAGTGGAGGGGAAGATGCTCGAAGAGGTAAATATGCACTTTCCTCTGAAGAACCGCTCTTAACAGGATCTTTGGACTCTAGTCCAGAAGGTGAAGGGTGAGCTGACAAATATGATAAGTCTGACCAGTTAGACGATGAGGGTGAAAAGGTAAATGAACTTGAATAATCTGAGGTTGAAGGAGAGAGTGATGGGGATGTCGAATTAAACTTCGGTTTATTCACAAGATAAGAACTAAAAGAATCCAATGAATTGAGCGAAGGTGATGGTGACAGTACAGTATCAGTAAGGGGAACTGAGTATTCCACTTTCTCCATTAGTGCAACAGGGCTGCCAGTTTTGTACGAAGCAAAGGAATCAGGTGAATCGCACTGAGGACTAGAAGGCAACAGAGCTTCTTCACAAGTATCTATTATATCTGCTTTATCACTTGCTTGAGTCAAACTGCAATTCAATTTAGACGACGCAATAAGTTCTCTCATAATACCACTGGTCAACTTTCTTCTCAATCTGCTCCAACCATTTTCTCTAGCAGGTATGCATGTCTCGGATCCACTTCCTGATAAGGGAAAAGGTGGAAAAATTCCACCGGATAGTGCTTTGTAAAAAATTCCGAAATCTTGATCATACTCATCAACTTTCCTTTCACAGATGGACGGACAAACTGAAGGGCCAATTCTGTCTTCTGTTATCTCCGTGTCACAACCATCTCCTAGCTGTTTTTTCAAGTCAAGAGCAACCCAGAATTCAGATGTTTCTTCATCTTCGTTGATGGTTATAACCGGACCCCAGGCCCTTTCATAACGGATAACTTGAGATGCAGCTGACCTGGCTTTATCTGACATCACTTTGAAGCAATGCTTCCCTGTCCAGATGAATATTGCTGAAGGAACATGAACAATGAAGGCTCCACGAGAATCGAGTCTTTCTGACCCCGGTTCACTCAACATTTTCGGAACAAGATGAAGGGGATCATACGGGGAGTGAGGTGCCATTCGATACATACGAAGCACAGAAGAGGGGCTTGGAGGCAAGGCATGTACCCTCTTCTGGCACTGCAAAAGTTGACAGGCAAATCCCAAATTCGGGTTAGTCACTCCTCGTGCTGCTTTAACATTCTGGAATGCATCCTCAAAGCTCTGCCCATCTTTCCACATAAGATAAGCAATAACCAAAGAGGCCGATCGAGACACCCCTTGGCAACAGTGAACAAGGACTCGCCCACCTTGTTCTCTAACATCTTCAAAATAATCAAAAACATCATAGAAAATGCTCGTGATATCCTCAGACGGGCTATCCTGCAGCCAAAGCGTCTTGTAAACAAGTTCATTCTTGAAATATTCAGGGCAAACAAACCCCACACAGTTCAGCACATGGGTTATTCCATTCTGCTTTAAAATTTCACGATTCTTTGCAACAGCATCACTTCCTAAATATACGTGATCCAAAATTCTTGAGCATTCCTTATCAAAGAAGGCGAGCTTATCTTTCTTGAATTCAAATTCTCTAGGAGGTTGTTCTGAATTTGAATTTCCACGAGGCGTCATTGATCCAAGCCTTGCACCAGGAGTAGTAGGGGGGTTCGCCCATATGCCAATATCATCCGAGCCGGCCCTCGGCCATTCCTCCCCGCTAGGTCTAGTAACCGAAAGAGGCTGAAGGGGCGGCAAACAAGCCCGAGCCTTGCTGTTCCATTGTGGCCTAGAATTTGTCTTTCTGGGTGATCCATCACTCCACGAAACAGACCGTGAGTATGTTTTCCAACTCCCTCCGGCAGGCCTATCCTTATTCTCTTCCCCTAACATCTCAAACGTTAAACTTCCACTCTGTAAAAATCAATCAAACACATTTGAGGACTATTCTAAACATCAAAACTGAAATTTCCAAGAAACCCATGTGAGCATAAAAACTAAGAATTAAATCCAGGCACAAAAAAGGTCAAATTTAACAAATTTCCGAGATACCAACATGAGGATTCTTCAAGGCAAGCCCTCATAAACCATCAATTTCATGACTAGTCTTCAAACATATATAATAAATACCAGTCAGAAAAATCTGCTTTTTCCCCACCTAAAACCCTTGACCATAAAGATTATCAAAGGAGAGGAGAAATTAAACTCAAATACGACCTAGTAAAATTCCTAACAAATTATTCTGTTTTGGGTACAAAGTTTCAACATAAACAACCAGAGAACATAGAAAATTCAAGAATTTAAGATAGAGAAACTTACAGGAAATAATTTATTGGAGATTGGATTATCGCAGCACACATTTGATTATTGCGACTACAGATTATACTAAATTAAAAATACGTATGATCAGTTACAAAAAAGTACCAATTCAAATGGGCCTTCCAATGAACGAGCTGTGTATATATGGAGAGAATGTGTCTGTATTGAGGGAGAGTTTAATTTCAAATAGTCATTATAGTCCAAATGAAATTTTAAATTAGTTATTAAAGTATTTTTGCCATCAATTTAGTCTACTAAAGCTAGATAATGTTGCATAATTGATTAAAAAAGCATCGATGCCAAATTTGACATCGGCCCCCATTAAACCTCGAATTCATCTAACAATCGATGTATCCATTTGTGAAATTACATATTTTCAAATTAAAATGCAATTATTAAGAGAAATCGTGATGTTAAGTAAAAAAATTTCAAATCATTTTAACTTCAACTCTATATTCATCATTAATAGACATTAAAAATATTGCGACAAAGCTATACCAGAAGACCAGTTGAAAAAGAAGCGATCGCTTTAAAGATTGTTGGTCCTTGTTAACAACTCTTACATCTTATATGACGTTATTTATGTTAACATATTGAATAATTAGCGTTTGTTCGAGCCTCACTTTTTGGCAAAAACGTATTTTAGAGTAGTATTTTGTTGGAAAATATGGTTAGAAAAAAGAAAAATTTTGAATTTGTGTGTAATATTATTTTATTGAAAAATGTGTAGTTGAAAATAAAATAGACAAAAATATATTTTGAAAATAATAGTTACCAAACAAGGCTTAGTGATTAAGTGAGTCATAAAAATACTTTAAGGACTAGTTTGGAATTTCTCTTGAACTTAAGTGACTATTATTAAAATTATATTTGTATAGGGAGAAAGTCTCATGTAAGCCAAAATGAAAACGACAACGTGGCAGTTTTTGTTGACCATGAACAGAATTGGTCAAACATAAGGAAAAATTGTAGCGACCGTCCCTCATCTTTTCAATTTTTGCCGACCTTACCATAATCTTCAATTTATGCAAACGAAGGTCCCTGACCTTTCATAAATATGTAATAGAAATCCAAATGAATGGAAACCATCCACTTGATCGTTAGTTGACCAAGAAATTGAACTTGACCAAATTTTGACTAAGTCCCTATTTGATTCTCATTTTTCATCTATAAGGATGAAAAATATGACCTTTATCCATCACATCAAACCATAATTTTTGAATTTCTATCTTTTGTGTGGGGCCCAATAACGGCTATATTTTTCATTCTCATTCTATAATAATGTGGCACAAATGGTGCCTAATTTTAAAATGACAAAATGATAATTTTACATTTTTTACATAAACTTAAATTAAAAGAAAATAAAAGAAATTTACCCCACACAACCTAGCCCACAACGTCGGCACCGCCTCCCAAAGGTAATTGCTACCAACTAAATATCAAACCCAACACAAATTGAAGAAATTGGAACCTCATTTGCGTTTGAAATTAGGTAGAGTTTGAAGCCAAAATCGGAGCAATTTGTGACAAAATTGGATCAATCGAGGGTATACCTTTCATTGTTCGGTTTTGCTGAGGGATTGTGGGTTGCCAATTTAGCCACTGTTTGAGCCACATTATATTTCTCATTCTTATTTTTCTACTCATTTTTAATTACATATTTTTCAATAAAATAATATTCCCCATCACATCAATAATTTTTCATTCTTTTTCAACCACATATTCCCCATCACATCAACCAAAAAAATATATTCTTTCTACAAAAACGGCTATCAAATAGAGGTTTAGTAGAAAAAAAGCTCCAAATTCGTTAATTGAAGGAGATGAGACTGCCTCGTTTTGCTCCCAAGGTAGACCTGCATCAATTGGACCTGTTTTGGATAATGTCTAACCATGAATTAGAGCACTTAGATGAGGCGAATCGGTTGGTAGTGGTGCACGACCATAGGTGTTACCGGAGTTGTCGAATTTTGTTGTTGGATCGCGAGACTCCTATGGTTTTGAAGGCTGATTTTGATCTTCATATGATGTTTGTCCAATTAATTTGTGTGAGATGTGTTTGTTGAATGAGGCGTATTAGGTGGTCGGCAGTGGCCGGTGTTTTTTCTGGTTTCAGAGTCGGTTAGCTATGTTAACGAGTCGAGACGAGTCGGAAGCTTGGGCTCGGCTCGTACAAAAAAGGTTTGAGTTTTTTTCGGCCTGTCAAAAAATTAAGGCTCGACCCGAGCTTTCGACTTGAACCTTACCGGGCTTAGCTAGCTCAATTTTTTTTTTGGTAGCCGCCTACAATGTGCAGGCTTGTTTGATTTTTTTTTTTTAATTTTTTTTTCTTCCTATAGGCTACAATTGCTATTTATAAAAATAAAAAAATAAAAAAAAAATTAAACGGGCCGACTCGGGGCTCAAACCTTTGCCCCGAAGTCCAAGCCGAGCCATGGACGGTCAGAGCCGGCGAGCCATTTTACCATGCGTAGATTCGGTGGTCGACGGTAGCTGGTGTTTTCTCGGGGTGGGTGGAAGATGAGGATTTTTTTAAATTTTATTTTTAACTTATTTTAGGGGTAATATGTAAAGTTACCATTTTATCATTTTTAATTTGGTCAAATTAATCAAATTTTGACTTTTTTTTTGTCAACTAATAATCAAATGGATGATTCGTTTTTGTCTCAAGTGGATGATTTCCATCCATTTGAACCTCTATTGCATATTTATGAAATGTTAGGGACTTTCGTTGGCACAAATTGAAAGTTATGATAAAATTTGAAAAAAAATAAAAAAATTTAGGGATCACTGCTGCAATTTTCCCACAATTTAATTTTTGCATGTTAAGTGGTTGTTTGAACGTTTGAATAAAGTGGCATGCAATGGGAAATTGATTTATAAATTAATTATTCTTAGGAATATGGCTGATAATATTATATTCGAGTTTTTGCAAAATTAGTTTGAAATTTTCAAACAACTTGCTAAACAAAGATGAATCTTGTTCAATAAAACTAATGATAGAAAAACGTTGTTCATGTATTCGATTTTACAAAACAAAATCGACCGGTTTTTCAAGATAATAATGGTAAAATTGACAAAATTCCTAGAGATAATGTGTATCACATTTTGCGATTTTCATAATTCAATGAATGTGAAAATTATACATAAATAGAATCAAAACACTTGTATCTAAACCTAATTTCTCGTTCTCAAAATCATAAAAACTGATTGGATTGTTTTCTTGACTTATTTTAAATCTTTTTTAGAAAAAATAAGTAATTTCTCGGATCGTTCATGAGCCAAAGGGTTGCATCAAGCCTAACTTGTGGACACAAACCTCTGGTGTCTAAGAACCAAATCGACTCCGTTCAGCCCCATGACCATACCTAATCAAGTGTGACATAAAAGTTCGTTGCAAGGAATTTCGGGTAAAGAATACGCCTGGCCACCAAATTTGAATCTATGACCCTAATATTCCATTAATAGCCACCTCCTTCTTTAGTATGGAATAAGATTCTAATTTCTTCTGTTTCCTCAATTTTGTCAAGCGTAAGCATTACGACTTATCAAACATGTCATAAAAATTCTTTGTAAAGCATTTTAGATGGAGAATATTTTTGACCATTTTCAATTTTATTATCGTTTTTACAATATAATTGAGTCGAGTCAAGCAAGGTGGGCCCAAACAATAAAGCAAAAAACTTTTCTTTCACACATATGGGCTCTAATCTCGTATAAAACTTAGGGAAAAATTCACATACACGTGAGATAAAATATGAAATTCTACTATGTCCCTAAATATATATTCCAAATACTATATAAAATCAATAATAATATCTTAAATACTTCTTCCCCTAACTACTCCCTTATTCATATGGGTCAATAGGGTCCCATTTGATTTTGGTTCCAAAAGAATCGAATTTAACCATGAACTAATAGTTTTTTCTAAGATATAGAACCAAATCGAATCGAACCGAACCGTTCGATTTTGGTTTGGTTTTGTTCTAGTTTCATTTCCTATATTTTCAGAATTACACTATATCCATAAGTTAATAATACATACCTAAGTAAAAATAAATAAATAAATAAACATCAACTATATTAATCATTAATATCACAAAAGTCCAAACTAACAAACAAAATATAATCATAACTTGAAATTTTGAATATACAAATCAGTTTTCATTCCATACAAAAGATTGTTCAATAATTAATGGTAATGATTTACTAAATTAATTGCAGCAGTTTTGACGGCACACCACCACAATAACTGATGAATTATGTAAAACATTTATGGTCCACTTTTACAGACAACCATTAACCATTTAATACTCTATTAATATTTATTGGATTTTCCTCTATTTGTGATTAACACAAATAATCATCTAACAATTAAGGTAAAAAAAAATAGTTTAAAGGCTTTTTAAGTGGCTGACCAATTTCATTTTCAAATCTTGAAAGAGTTTTCTCCACTAACGATATAAAATGCGAAGCCAGCATGCCGTGGCATTGTATAAATTGAAAATGAGTGAAGGAGAAATGATTCAAACAAATACAGAATTAGAGTGTACATAATTAATGAGCTGTCTCTAGTGATCCAGAATCGATTAATGGGCAGTATTCAATTAATGATAGTCTCCAATAAATACAAAATTAAGATTTTCACTAATTAATGTATATAATAAATAAAAGTAAACATTATGTTTGGTTCTGGTTCTAGAACAAGAATCGAACCAGAACCATAACCAATTGGTTCTTGGTTCAAAGAACAAAAACCATACTTTTTTTTGTTAAAATCGAATCGAACCGAACAGTTTGATTTGGTTTGGTTCTGGTTTAACTTGGTTTGGTCTGTACATTTTGTTCACCCCTACTCACTCATTTGTAATGGAAATTCAAATTCTTAACAATCCTTTTCTGAATTAATTACATTCCATGAAATAAGCATATTAAAAAAGAAAAAAGAAAAATTAGAATAAGCAACTAGCACATTGGGGAAGAAACTCTGCATGTTTTTCAATTTATTCACGGGGAATAAAATTATAAAATCCGTGAAATCATTCAATCAGAGCCCTCGCCGATTCGGGGGGTTTGTCCGTCATTTTATTTTCTTGAAATTAATATCACAATTATAAAAAAAATGGAAACTTCCATATCTGTTTGAGTTTGAATTGAGATACAGAAAGAATTGTAAAATTATCATTTTTCAACCTTAACTGTTGGTTATAATTTAAAATTGAACAATAGGAATGTATCTGAAAAAATCTGCTATATACGTAACATACCCGTAACATGGTATATTGTATTCATTTTCACATGTCCGTAATAGCAATATGTTTTGAGAAAATTGATATTTGACTGGTTTGCGTATAGAATTACATTTTCTATAGAAGTGTGTCAGATATATTTGGAATAGTCGTGCCGGATAGTCGCAAGTATGTCGATGTGGTGGACATGATAACGACTTAATTGGGAATAGCGTGTCTGAAGTTTGTTGATGTCGATAACAAATGACAACTCCCTTCTATTCCACATGAAGATGAAGTGAAAAGACTGTACATGCATCCATAACACATTAAACGGATACATAATTTCCTGAAAAAATCATAAGAGACAATGGGATTTTTGCTTTAGGGGAGATGGTTTGAAGGGAATTAGAACTAAAAACAGAAAAGTGGAAAATAAAAATGGAAATGGAAGTGAATTAGTCTCTAGTTTTGAGTGAAATGAGAAAAGTCTTATGCAAGGAAAGATTTTTGGGGTGATTATGGATGGAATTTTCATTCTTGACCGTTAATTGGGGGATGAAGGAAACTTATTGTTTTCTTATTGAGTAATACTATTTATCATCGCGATAATGGAGTAAATGTGGTCTGACAACTTATTATCTTTTACATTTCTCACACTCTCTCTCTCATAAAAATTGAATTGTTAAGTCCATTATTCCACGTAGATTGACGCATCATCGATATTCCATTATCATAATGATAAATAGTATTATTCTTTCTTATTTTACTATTAAAAGTTAGTATTCATGAAATAAAAAAAGTTGATTAGTAAATTTAATTAAAATTAAGGCACCCAGTGTAATTTGCACTAAACAACGGTACTGGACCTTCCCAGCCCAACATTCCATATATGGGCCTTTTGTATGTGGGCAATCGAAATAAATAGGATCAGAATGGTCATATTATTTAGAGAAGTATAGCACTTCACGTAGAGGTTGACATAATCGTCAAATGGCGCTTGGCCCACAAGCGCCCCCCCAATAGGGTATGTAAAATGCTATATACCAATAGCATTTCTCTATTAATAATTCTTCATCATCTGAAAAGAGAAACACATCATTTAACACTAACACGTGTCAAAACTTTAGAAATTAAATGTTTTATACATGTATGTTTGTTTATGAGTTATGAATGAAAAGGGATACACGTATTTATAATTTAAAGTCGACTGCATGAATTATTTTACGTTGTTTTGCTATTTGAAGATCAAATAAAACTGAATCTTTAGAAATACACGTCATTTATAAGGGATGCAACATCCCAACAAAATGTATGTTAAGAATCAAGTCGCAACTTTTAATAAAATTGTCAATGTATTGCAACCCTCGTCTACCGTATCCTCGAGACAGGTCAAAAAGATGGAGGAAACTACAAATCCATATTGAAGTTATAGCCCTGTATTGGCACAAAACTTTTACAAAGCATAATTGACATTACTTGCCTTCTATGCTTAACTAATGTTTGATTCTTTGCCTTCTTATGAATCTTACCAAAGCCATATTTTCACACTCAAAACTCACAACAAAAACAGCAGTCTTCTTTGTTCACTTTCTTGATTCATTCTCCATTCCCAACATGTCAGTGCACTATCAGAGAGAGACAAACCCCCATTTTCATCCCTCACAACCACCCACAAGACCTCGTGAATCCGAAATCGAGTTTTTTCCATCGCCACATCATCAAGGTCCCACGCCGCACCCTCCACGGCGTAAAACCCGTCCACCGCTAATATCGCAACTCGACCATGACTCTGATCCTCGCTTTTCTACACAACCACCACCACCACATCATACACAGCCACGGCGTCAAAGCCGCAGGCCTATTCCACCACCCCAATTCGATCATGACACCAATCCTCACCTTTCTACACAAATGCCACCACGGAGTCCAAGCCGCCCACTATCTCAGCACCACCACGACTCAACTCCTCCGCCACCTCCAGGTCCACCACAATATCAGAAGGAACCACCTATGCACCCACATCCAGTAACACCCTATCATCATGCAAATGAACATGGCCATGGCAATTCAGTAAGGCTACCGGAAAATCAAAAAACCAACCCATTAATATGGCTTATAGGAGCAATTTGTGCAATTTTGTGGATCATAATAATAGTAGGAGGCCTCATAATCCTTATAGTTTACTTAGTTTTTCGCCCTCGGAATCCGAAATTCGACATCTCGACTGTCACACTAAATGTTGCCTACCTTGACATGGGCAATTTCCTCAATGCAGATCTCACAGTACTCGCAAACTTCACCAATCCAAACAGTAAAGTGAACGTCGACTTCAGTTACGTAGTCTTCGACCTTTTCTACAATGAAAAGTTAATAGCTACACGTTATGTCGAACCATTTTCTGTGATGAAGGCTGAATATAGGTTCGCAGACGTGCATCTTATGTCGAGCCAGGTTCGACTGCCTTTAGCCGATAGTCTAAACATGCAGAGGCAGATAGAGAATGGAAGAGTTAACTATGAGATAAGGGGTTTATTCAGAGCAAAATCTAAGCTAGGGGGATTCCTCCGGTACTCATATTGGTTGTCTGCTCACTGTAAAATAGTGCTAGGAGCCCCTCCTACTGGAATCTTGATCAGCAAACGCTGCCAAACAAAGCGCCAAGGTATATCGTAAACTCGAATTCTCCACACAGCAGAGAAGACATACAACAGAATCATAATCATAGAATACGACACTTTTGGTTCATTTCTGATTGTTACTTAATTTTATTTTTGTGTGATGGATCTGAAGTGCTGAACAACTTTGATATGCATTTATTTGTTGTGATTAAGATAGCATTCCCATTTTATTTGTACAATTTTACCATTTCCAAAACCCGTAAAATGCTTATTTACATTTGGCATTACTTTTGAGAAGCGAGAATGAGCTTTTGAGACTTGAAAGATGCTTTTAAACTCGATTGATTAAATTTAAAAGAGCTTCTTCTAATTAGAAAAGATTTTAAAGAAAACTATCCAACATAATTTCTTTTAAAAGCTCTCTCACAAGAGAGCTTTTTCAAAATTTAGTTCTCAAACATTAATGTTGCTTACTCATAAAGTAAGCTTTTCTACAAGTAGAAGCAAAACTACAAATTCTGTTAAACGGGTCCTTACATGTAAAGGTGCCAAAATGTGTTGTGCTACTCAAACACAGACAACCAGCCTGTGAATAAAAGCACGACCTGGGCCACGATGGTCCATGTCGTGTGTCAGCCAGCCCGCTTCTACAGTCGAGCAATCCGAGGCTTGTCAGTATAGATCCACATTACTGTATTTAAAAAAAAAATGAAAAAATAAATTTGTGCAAGAATTATATGAAAGCTCATAGGCTGAGCCAGCCAGATAATCAATATGAACTTGTGTATAGGCATATTAGAACATGGTATGACAAGTCTAACAGTCAGGCCAAGCATTCAATAGTTTGATATGCAGCAATAACGTTCCTCATAGCCCGATTCATTACAAAGGGACTGGTTACTATTTAAATAGATGCAGTCGAATGAAAATGCAAACATTTCTTAATGAGAGAACAAGTGAACACCTTATAAATATTCAATCCATACAATATCATCTCTGGCTCGACTCTAAATCTCTGTCAGCTTGTTCTCCCCATATTTCGAGCCCAAATGTCGATTCCCAGATCAGCCATTGGCTAATATCATATGGTTGGTTATCATATCCGATGACTTGTTCCAACATCTGAAGCAGCTCCTACGTAAAAATTTTGGGGGAAGTTGAGTTTTGAAATTTTACAAACAGAAAAATAGGTATTTTCCAGGGAAATACTAAATCGTACTATCTAAAGGACTTGTTTTGAATATGCAGAAAGAGAAGCTGAGGGATTAACCAAATACTTATTCTGTTAAAAAGTTCAGCCATTGCAACGGTGAAGACTCAAGAATGAGTTCGATAGAAGGTGATGTTGGACAAAACAAGAAGCGAATAATAATCGAGCAGAAATGAAGAAGGTGAGAAAAATGAGAAATTGGGTAGAAATTTTGATGTAGAAAGTGACAAAGAAGTTAGTCGTTCGCTATGAATTAAAAGAGCAAGTGAAGACACTTCAAGAGGACACCAAACATAACAGGAGAGAGCATATCCGTTTTCATCACATATTGTGGTGGTCCAGAAATGTTTATGAACACATATACCTCTCCATTGGACCAACTGCATATTAACTGATTATGTGTGAACTGATCACCATTAGAAATAAGAACTTGAATCCAAGTGGCTTCTCAATTGCAGTCCATCAGGTTCTTCCTTGAACTTTTTCGACTCCATGTAATGACGAATGTTCACTATGACCTTGTTCAACTTTGCGTTCAACTCTGGATCGCCTTCTTTCAGCGAGTTGAGAAAATCACGAGCAATGATGTTAAGCAACTTCTCAAACTGAGTTTTGTATCTCCTGTAAAGTGCAAATCCAGCCATCTGTGCACCAAAACATTGTCTTTTAAACACATTTAAAAGCTTGCTTGGCACTGTTAATAATATGTTTATAAATTATAATCAGTTAAACCTACTTTTTATCCACTTATTCGTGGAATCCACAAGGAGTACCCACTTATGCTCCACTAATTTCTGTCTATTATAATTTAAACCTATTAATCACTTCCCAAACGTGCAATTAAATGAGTCGGGAAATGAGATTGGAAAATTCAGAACCAACTTACCTCAAGAAATGATTGCAGAGCAACAGCAGTATATAGATTTGCAGGGAGAGCATTCAAGAATCTGGCGAGCCATGCCCAGCCTTCTCTAAGTCCATGCAGGTTTTGAAAGCCGTTAACTTCAGTCTGCCATATATGCATATTTTTCAAATTAAAGAACAAGAAGGTAGACAGACGAGCACCCACCAGCATATCATTATTGCATTTTCCAACTTTGTTAAAATTCAGGAAGTAACAGACACACAAACCTGAACTAGAGCTCCATATAGTTTCATGTATGAACTTAACCTTTCTACATAACTATCAGTACTCTCAATCTTCCCATCTTTTTCCTCATAACCAATGGCTTTGTAGTAAGCATCTTTTGTCTTAAAGTGTGCCTAAAATAGAAAAAGACAGTTTAAAATCCATCCACCAAAGATCAGAACTACTAACCGAAACAAGAAGAAAACACGAGACCTATAATAAAAAAAAGAAAAAGAGAGAAAGAGGAGAGAGAAGATAGATGCCTTCAAACTTCACTGGGTATTCATGCCACAAGACTATCATGCAGACAAGAGCTAAAATAATAAATTAAATAGCACAGGCTTTTGCTAGTGAAACCATCACCAACTGCAGAAAAAACAAAATTACAAGAATACAGAGGAATTACCGCAGAGTAACTTATATGCTTTGGTACAGTGTACATGCAAGCTCTGTTCAACTCAGCTAGAAGAATATCCATGGCGAGAGGGATCTATGTTCAAGGAAATAAATCATGAAACTGCAAACATGCCGAGACCATAAAATCATTGCTGATTTACTCAAGAAACATGAATTATACAAAAGAGAAACGTGAGACGCCTTTTTTAGGAAAACTAAAATCGAACAAGAGCCTCAGATAATTCTTAAATAATTTGTGAACGTGGAGATGAGGGACGAAGGGGATCTGTGTTCAAAGGAAATAAAGCATAGAAGTGCAAATAACCCAAGAACATAAAATTAAGTGTGTGATTTAGTTGAGAAGCATGACATATACAGAAGACAAAAGTAAAATAAATTCTCCTTTCCAAGAGTCTTGCGCGCAAGAGTTTGTATGTTGGTGGGGTGGGGTGGCGTGGAGGGGTGGTGGCTGAGACCAGAATGAAGCAAAGAAGATCTTTTAAACATATGCAATAATAGGGATATAATAGTGTATTTTACCTTCGATGTCACAAGAACAATGACACGACTATAAGCAAAAACGATACCACTGAAGCTCTTTTGAGGATTTGCACTCTGGGACACAACCTGCAAAATTTAAGACCCAAATAGATGTTAGTACATCATCACACCCTTTTTTCTAAACACCCAACAAAATAAATACGATTCTGAACATTCCAGAAATAGCTAACGATCTTACCTTCTCTGCAAACATTAG
Source organism: Fraxinus greggii (assembly GCA_903798315.1). NCBI lineage: Eukaryota > Viridiplantae > Streptophyta > Magnoliopsida > Lamiales > Oleaceae > Fraxinus > Fraxinus greggii. Next base: position 2,335 of record CAIGRK010330683.1, on the reverse strand, counting down.
GATACTGATGGATTGGGGACATTCCGGACTATTAATTAGCCTTACTAACTCATCTGCTCTTGTTCTGGACAAAGAGAATCAAAATGTTGCATATCAAACCAGTTGTGTATTGACAGCCCCATATAAATATGAAAGATTCAGGTTTTGGAGACCTAAAAGTAAAAGCTATTAACACGGTGTTAACTAAATTAGGACTTACCTGACATTTTCTATTGATGCAGAGATTGTTTTGATTCGTCTGGCAATATGCTGTCCATGTCCATGATAATCCTGCTGGAACAGACTTATTGTCAACAATAGTTTATCTATAAGCAAGAAAATTATCGTAAGATTCCAGTAGAACCACATCCATACCTCAAATCAATAATTCTGAACAACAAGCCAAGATTACAGAATGTAAAGGCAAAAAGCAACTAATTTCTTGTATGGTAACTAATTTCCACCAGTCACAACCTTATGTGATCAAAATTTATTTGATGAATAGTTGCATGTTGAGAAGTTTTAGTACATAAAACATAAAAATGAGGAGAATGTAGCAAAAATATATTCACAATTGTCATTACAGAGGTAAAACAATCTAATGCTAGGGCTTCAGAACATCTCTAATGATTTACCTTATTAGTGCTCAATCGTATAGCCTCATTTTTCACAGATAATTCTTTATAAGTCAGCAATCTTCTTTCCTCCAATTCTAGAGCATTTCTAGCAGCTTTGGTTATATTTCCTGCCACCATATTTGTTAGTTGAAACCTCATATGAGAACAGAGACAAGGGTCGAATTTTCTCTCTCTTCTCAATGAAACACAAGCACACACATACCTGATAATTGGACTTCTTTCTTAAAATCATTTCCGGCCACCACAGATTGTCCAACAGTCCCCTTAGAATCAACCACAGTATTGGTAGCAGAATCTGTTTTAGTTTCTACAGTAATTTTCACTGCAGCTTCTTGAGCAGCTCTCTTCTCAGCTTCCAGTGCTTCTTTTTTAGCCTTTTCAGCTCTTTCAGCTTTTAGTCTAGCCTGCATCAAATAAACAAGCTCTCCGAAGTTATATTGAGCTAATGATTCACACAACATTTCCACCTTAACAAAATGAACCACAAATTTCTTAAAAAAAAACTCAAACTACAGGTATGAAGAACTTGCATAATCATCTACTAATAGTCTAATATTGAACATCAGGTCATCAAACCATGCAGTAACAAAGAGACAGTAGGAAAAAGATTCATGAATAATGTTATCAGAAAGTTCTATCCACTTTACGGCGCTGGAAGAATATCATAACATCCTAAGTTGTCAATTTCCACGCTAAAGCTACCAGTATTTTGAGACAATTTCTGAATTAAAGATGTTCTATGGGATAAAAATTTTCCGTTCCTAAATTTCCTACTTGCTCAACTAAGAAGACGTCTAATAATATGGTAGGCGTCCAACAAAAGATCAGAAGGCATCAAACAAATTGTAACTTAGTCTTCACATTGGCTTTTAAATAATATAAATGTGCGAACTAAATTTTTCTGACAACCACTGGCAGGCGTAAGGATATTACCACTTTGTCGTACTCTCTATCAAATCAAATCTCTCACCAAATTCAGAAGCTAATGTCACATAAAGCAAACAAAATCACCAACAGGAATGTAGGGAGACGTAAGGATATTACCACTGGCAGATGTAAGGATATTACCACTTCGTCGTACTCTCTATCAAATCTAATCTCTCACCAAATTCAGAAGCTAATGTCACATAAAGCAAACAAAATCACCAACAGGAATGTAGGGAGNTTCCGTTCCTAAATTTCCTACTTGCTCAACTAAGAAGACGTCTAATAATATGGTAGGCGTCCAACAAAAGATCAGAAGGCATCAAACAAATTGTAACTTAGTCTTCACATTGGCTTTTAAATAATATAAATGTGCGAACTAAATTTTTCTGACAACCACTGGCAGGCGTAAGGATATTACCACTTTGTCGTACTCTCTATCAAATCAAATCTCTCACCAAATTCAGAAGATTATGTCACATAAAGCAAACAAAATCACCAACAGTAATGTAGTGAGCAAGTCAATCTTTCTCCTCACGATATAATCAATAAACATCTAAAAATATCGCCAAACAATAAAAGTTGCACCAAGGAGACATGAGATATGTAAAGTGTATATTTGGTGCTGAGTGCTTGTTATGTATCTGGAATATCTAAAGAGATGAAATGAGATTTAGTTTATCAAAATCATAGATGCTAAATTTGTAGTGAGAGGGTTATTTGAAGCAAAGCCAATTGGCAGAGTGGTGGTTCCACCACAAAAGTACAAATTTCGTGACTTTTCTTTCCATAGG
>CAIGRK010330668.1:0-13529 GCA_903798315.1 Fraxinus greggii | reverse complement strand
TCCTATGCCCTGGTTCAAATTCTATTTTTTGTTTTACTTTATCCTACCCAACTCACTACCCTTCAGGCTTAAAAAACTTTTCGTTGTCCACTTACCATTATCTACATGGCAATAAAGTAAATAGATCCATACAACTATACAATGTTCAAGTTATGTCGGAGTCGCGTCACATAGGCCATCTGTTATTCTCAAAATTTACAATACAACATATTCATTAATTACCATAATGGCAAAGTCAAGCATGAATACATCATTTTCACGTATTTAGACGGCCAACACCATTATCTGTCAATAAATGTAAGTCTGCGCTACTGAGAAAAAACACGCAAACAAAATTCTCTCACAAAAATTATACTTTTTCTCAAGGAATCACTCAGCTGTTAATACTTTACAGGCCGCGTTAATGAAGCCACTGTTTATTTTACACGTAAAGAAACCCCAGGGGACGCCAAAAATCAGCAACATCTAGGAATATAAAACTAGGACTATAAGGATGAGTTGATGAGAACATCATAAAAACCAGGTCCCTATGGCCGTAATCTCCATCCTCGCTCAGCAATTGCTTTATGCACTCGACTAGCTGCCTCAGCAGTGTCGTTCAAGGGGGGATAACTCCAGCTTTCTGACATCTGAAATCAAGAGAAAAACGAAAATCACATAAATATTGGAAAGAATAAAATCCAGTACTTGAAGTGGATTAATGTCCAAGAGCCAAAACACGAATTCCCACTGCTCCCTTCACTCACAGATAATTAAATGCTATCCATTAGGCCATATGACATCAACATGCGTTCACCTTCTATATATATATATATTGAAAGAGTGGGGAGAGAAGAAAGTTTGACAACAAGACCTTATGGGATCAAAATCCAAAGGAGAAAAGTAGTAGAGCCCTGCAGAGCATTTCTACAAGTGAAAGAGAACTTTGAATATTGCCTTATCGTAAGCAGAAGAATAGTAAACTCAATCAAGTCCCTTAAATTTTTTTTCTTTCCCTTTTACGTTTATTGCACTTGTTGGACAAATAAAGCTAATCATCACCTTTCTTATCAGCCATATTTGTTGTTACTGTACCATTACACCAAAGGACAATGCATATATTTAACCTACAATTCAAACGAAAGCTAGGGAAGATCACAAGAATTACTATTAACCATATTTTTCAATTCATGAACCTCAAATACGAAGGAAACTTCATTTTTTTGGGTTATTCTTTTTTGGGGGATGGGAGGTATGAACAAGCAACAGATATCAACACAAATCTAAGAATATGGAAATCAAGGAAGCCAACTTATGAATGTAAGCCATTACATATATCAAAACCTTTCTCAAAATTTTAATAGCACTGTTTTAAGATAACTTAATTTTGAAGAAGTTGGTTGCTTCAAATTTCATAATCAAAAGAAATCAATTACTCCAGAATATATTTTACAGGAAGATTATACTAATCACTTACATCCTCAAGACCTGTAAATGGTCGAACCATGCCTCTTTCCCTCAACTTCTTATGGAACTCCACAAACTTCCATGAACAGCGTTCAGCTCCAATAACATAAACAGGTTTCCTGTGATAACCAAAGAGTCGATCATATATTTGGCAGGCCTGTTAAATATAAATCCAAAATCATCAATGGCTATTAAGGTATTGTACTAAAGCTTACCCAGTGCTGCAAACTTCACTCAACATACTAACTGAATCTGCAGTAACTATAAAAGCATCTGCCCAGGCCAGATGTCCCATGTGTGGATTAGGTTCTGATAACAACAGGACAACATCCTCATTAGTTGATTCTCCCAATTCATTCATATATCATCTATCATGTTGAGGGACTTTAACTGAAGTTACCTTCACCATCCCATATGTATATTTTCGGATGAGTTCCCAGTTCTTTCAGTATAATGTTGGAGACCTGTCAATTAAAAGCCCAATAAACATAAAACAGAACTATACTGAAAAACGAAAGGGTTGGTGAAATTATAGTTATTAACATATTAAATTGACAAATACTGTTAACTTAGCTTCCATTTGGCAAATTTATAAATCATAAACAGGAATAGTAGTTGGCCGAACGAAATGTGTGTATAATAAATGAGTGATAGTTATGAATGTATGATTGAAATTAATATTTGACTTTGACTCGATTCATAAACCATTTATAATTTGGTTTCCATATCGAGGCTTATTCTCATACATTTTCAGGTGTCCTCCTTGAGAAAGATATCCTCACACTTCCACAGCTTGCGAGTACATTGTGGAGTGAGTTTGTCAATTGCTTTGCGAGGTCCGTGCCATATCTGCAGTACCCTATCAAAGTCATGGGAATATAACATTATGCAATACTAAGTACAGCTATTTCTCAATTGGAAAGACAACTTAGAAACTGAAATACTCAAAAAATAATTTGAAAAAGGAGTAGAATTTAATGAAGAAGCACAATGATTTCAGAACTTCGTGAACTGATGATAAAATGGCAAGGTTTCGACATCCTTACTGTTTGTTCAAGAAGGGATACAGATAATCAAAAAACATATCTGATGGTTACTCACAAACCCAGAAGCAGATGGTGAATCCAGCCAAAAAAATATCAAAGAGAACACATTACTGATTGGTCAAATGGAATTGGAATAATGTTATATTGAAGATGCAACTATCTGAAGTCCATGTTGTGCCAGATGTCATGAACAAAATAAACAAAAGAATTTCACTTTAAAATCTATAAAAAAAATAAGTGGGTTCGGGTGGGGACACTGAAAGATTGCAGATGCTTTTCAGATATTACGAGAGTGCAAGGATAACATCTTTCCAATAATCCTAAACATCAAAGAAATGTAATCAAGGTGCAAAATTACAAATTTCCACTCTAAGTGAGAAGTCATTATTACTTTATTAAAAGCCTCATTAACCATTTTCATTTTTCCAGTCAAGATATTTATGATCCAACTACAATATCAGCACAATTTAAAGTAGAGCAGAAAACATAAGCCAGTGAAGAGTTGAGCAATTTTACACTAAATGTGCAGAAGAACAATAAACAAAAATGATAAGAATCCAACATCAGGATAGAGAGAACGGTTACTTGTAGGCCCTCCGATGTTGACTACAAGCAATGGTTTTGGTAAAGGTGCAAACTCATCATGCCATGCATTAGCTGCACTACGAAGGGCAGCAGAATCTACTTGATGAAGAGCTCCTACGGTAAGGACCTGAGGAATGTACAGTGAGGATATGAAGCAATATAGAGTAAGAATTTAGTGACACAGACACTCGGTTTTGATTAGACTTGAACATATATCAAATGGGATACATACGACATGTCCACCAGGAGGTTCACGAGGTGTTATATATCTCCGGAGAAACCGAGGAACCTGCTCCTGTGCATGAGGTGTCAAAGGGTAGTAATCATGCTGTGGTGCAATCACCATATCAAACCTATCCAAATGGGACCTTGGATGCTGAATCTGAAAAAGAAACAAGGGATAAAATGTCAAAATTTAATTTCTCCTACAAAAAGTGAAGCCCAGACACAGCACATGACACTCAATGATATAATATAAATATACATCGATTGAAACAACGAATTTTTAATACAAAAGAAAAACAAGTTTAGAAATAAAATCAAGAATACATCAAATTCTTCCAACCAAAAACACCTCAAGATAAAGGAACATCCTAAAACTCCATATGTGGAAGCCAATTAAAAATGCAAATTTTGGTCTCGTCCATAGATTGCAAAGTGGTATTTCTTTGTCTTCAAAACTTCTGCAGTTACTTTCTATGTGAACTGTCCTTTCCTTGCATATAATGCTATAAATAGTTAAGAAGTAGACATTTTAAGGACACAATACTTTAACCAGTACGAATCACCCAATTTGAAAGTTGAAACCAATGAAAACAGAGGAGGCCCGGAAATCATGACTACTAATTAAAAATGTTCTTATCAGGTTATGCCCAATGTATATAATGTCTTAAAAGTATCTTGTGTCCATAAGTCATGGCGACACATCAAAATGGTTGGATGTGAGTGGAAGATAGCAAGAATGACAGAAATACTTTGTCCATCTGAATCATCACTCCCATAAGACCTTTTAATTATAAAGAAAAAAGTAAAATAAAGTGCTAGTTGGTTTTGTAATACTAATGGTACATCACCAGAGCTTCCTCTTGCAATCATCTTACTGCTTCCATTAACATCCAGATTTATGTTTCCAGTGCCTAATGGGATCAAATAATATGCATGATTTGCATATATTGGGTTGAGTGACAAACCTGTACGACGAACACATTTTCAGATGCTAATCTTTTTATAGAGCTTGCAATTGAAATAGTATCTCTTCCAGATGCAACCACCAGTAATGGACCATCCCTGGACAGAGGTTGAAAAGTCCATTGTTATACATCAGAGTAAGACATGAAATATACAAAATTTACATCCATGTAAATATATCACCACTTAATTTAAGAACTGAAGTACAACTTTATTTTGCCAACATAAATATATTCACATTCAGATCCTTTTTGGTTACCAGATATGTTTTGACTTCATTTGTTGACAAGGACTAGTAAACCTTGAAAACGAAAATGAAGGAATAAGTTTTCCAGGGATAGCCTGAAGCAGGTCTTCTGCATTCTCGATAGTTTTATATAATATACATATAGCTCTGCCCTGTGTAGTTTTGAAATGTTTGAATCTTCGGAAGTTTCTATCAACTTTTTTCTAGTTGTAATTGCTTAAAAATGTTCATACTGCAATATATCCACATTTTGTTTATATTTCAGATGTTGAAAATGTGACAGTGCTTCACCTTTTAAATATTTTACTAACCATATTCAGGGGGAAAAACAGCAGTTTCATAAATAAAAATCTTGATATATTGGAAGCCTGAATGGTTATAACAGCAACATGAGATAACTTCTTTGTCACGTCTAGACAATTTTGATAAGAAATAAAAAAAGAGGATATTCTTGATGCAGACCTTTAACCATATTTCTCTCGATAACTCAAATATTCAGTTGATATAATATGTTTGCAAAATTTGGAAGAATTTGATTGCAAACTTGCACCATTTTCATGTACTCTCGTGCACATGAGGCGAACCACCATCATCAGAAGTTAACGATTTCCTTTTCTAATTCTTTAAAGTCGTAGTGTCATGACATTCATATTTCAAAAAATATAGAAGGGAAAATTCTACACTTGAGATAGCTGTTTTTCTCATGTTCAGAAAAATTTGGAAAACATTAAAGATTGATGCAGATCATACCCTTGTAAGCACAGAATTTTACTTTGAGTCGGTCATTTATTTTGATAATTTAAATCTTGGGTCCATATACTATTTTTGCAAATTTAAGAAGAGTCTGATTGCAAACATGTCCATGTCATGTACTCGAGATGTGCAGGGGGCAAACCACCATCATCAATAGTTCATTCATTGTTCAGCAAGTAGAAACATCATAATGTTCATATTTTTCTGATGTGAAAAGGATAAATCTGCATAAGAGATGCCTTGCTAGACAATTCTGTCCAGAAACTAAGCAGTGTGTAATGGAATTAAGAGCAGACTTACTTCTCAGAAGTTTCTTTAGCCATCCTTACAATATTTTTTACATTAGCTTCCAATACAGATGACAGTCCGGCAGAATGACCATTCTCCATAGGCAAAGGCGCCAGTTTCTTTCCCTTTCCAGCCATCAGAATTCGGGAATAACTATAAATCTGGCTAATAATGTAATAAAACTTTTTGTGGACAGAAACAGGAAGCCAGTGTAGCCATTCATTGATTCCTCCTCTTGGTCTTGTAACCCTCTGTGTATAACCAGATAAACAAACATGACACGATCAGAGTGAGACAATTAACATCACAAGTATTCGTCCACAACATTAGACAACTTAAGATGGAACTATCAGTATTGCTAGCAAACNATAAAACTTTTTGTGGACAGAAACAGGAAGCCAGTGTAGCCATTCATTGATTCCTCCTCTTGGTCTTGTAACCCTCTGTGTATAACCAGATAAACAAACATGACACGATCAGAGTGAGACAATTAACATCACAAGTATTCGTCCACAACATTAGACAACTTAAGATGGAACTATCAGTATTGCTAGCAAACAAGAGAAATCGGGTGGACCTTTACAAGAAAATGACAATTATGAAACAACTTGTGCATGTCAAATAATATGAGTTTGATGCTTCCAAACTCTAATAACCATTTCTAGAAACATCTCTTAAATAAATTAAAAAAAAATTCTGTAACAATTCTACTCTACCCAAGACCAGTGCGAGCACAAGCGAAACCAGTGCACACATTAAGCAACAAAAGATTCTAAGAGAACTCAGAATGCTTACACCACGAGAAAACTTTCTCTTACCACAAGAATAGCTTCTTCTTCACCTAGTTCTTGTCATGTAACCTCAAGCACAAAATCAAAGAAAAATATAATTGGTTTGAGACCTCGCATATTTCCCCATCTTTTCCCAACTACACTTCTCTCAAACACGAGCATAGTTCATCGTCAATCTTCTGCAGCACAGCAACACCATATAAATCCTACAATTTTTCCTTCGCAACCATACAAGAAGGTATTTCAACTTTCTTTGATTTTCTTCTATTTTCCTATAATTGAATGCACTTTCCTGGATCAATATTTTCACATATAGCTTCTAGGAAAACTATAAGAGCTTCGAGATCACTGAGGAACAGCTCCAAACTCTTGCTGACTAAGGCCTAGTGTTCCACAATTGTTGCAATGCTGCTAAAAGGCAGAACATATTTAAATTCTTCTTAATTGACATATCCATGCAGAAAAACAGTATATCCAATGACTCAATAATTTTGCAATTGCATAACTTAATATCAGCAGCCTAAACAGAAAAATCTATGAATATCATCCCCCAAAGCACTCCAACTGAATAAGCAAAATAAACTTATCCATAAACCCAATACATCATAAATTCAATTCAATATTTCCCAACTCTCCACTGCTTAATAATCAAACTCCACAACATATAAAGCATTAAAAGAACCCTTAGAAACAATACATCATAAGTTCAATTCAAAATTCCCCAATTTTTCCTTGAACATTGAACAAGCCTCACAAGAAAAAGAACATAAAAAGGGTATTCAGATTCAATACTTACATAAAGAGTTTGCTTTTCCGTCAGACCTAGGGCGCGTACCAAGCCGATGCTCTGGTTTTCGGAAGACGTGAATCCATTACCAATGATGACGGCTCGCCGGATGACGCCATAAACCCCGCCCTCGAATATATCAGGAACTCCACCCATTGATGGCGAACTCCCCGGTGGCTCCGGCAGCCTTATGGGCTTCATCAATATATATAAAAATTATTTATATGTACACTTTTGGGAATTCAACTAAAGACCTAAAAGTGACTTTCAATTGGGATTAATCGAAATTCTATATATGCAATTATGTATGTATATGTATGTATAATTGGAAAAGTTGAGATTTGAATGAGGTGCTGTGCTGCCTTGTGACAACCGCAAGTCAGTTGAATTCTCTTCGTTGGTAAAATATGCATAAGCTTTAAAAAGTTACTTTTATTTAAGGCTAATTAGCAGAAGAAGTTCTTACTTTTCAATGTTTTAAAACAAAACGTACCTATCTTTCGTTTTCGACATTTTCATCCTCATTTTAACTTTTTATTGCGGAAAATGTCATTTCATCCACCTACCGCCAATTACTCCATCAACTCAACACAAAAATCAAATTTTCTTTTAAAAGCGAAGACTAATATATCTTCAATAACTCAATTGATATATACCAATTTCCTATTTTATTGAGACTTGCCACTTTGGAAATAAAACCTTCGAGTGAGAGTTAAACAAGCTATTATAACACACTAAATACTTCAAAATTTGAGCAGGGGAATCTAATGAAGGTTATTAGCTGAATTCATTTGAAAACTCGTCTTAATTGGTCATTTCAAATATATAAACATATAGAAAAACTGATACAGAAATCAGGCCTTGAAATCAAAAGAGGAGAAGTGAATCTGAATCCGAAGTTGGAATAAGATGAAATGAAGTTTTGAGGCTGGAGTCTCTTTAATATATTATTTGAGTATCACTATAATAGTCATTCAAACTTATATTGAAGATAAAGAGAAGTGTTTTTGTAGGTTTGTCTCAAAGCTAAAACTATATTACCATTGATTTTTGAAAAGAAAAATTGCTTATTGTGTGGAGTTAACGGAGCAACTGCGGTAGGTGGATGGTGGGAAAGGTTCTGCAATGAAAAGTGAAAATGAGGGTAAAAATGTTAAAAAGTGAAAGGTAAGAACGTTTTATACAAAAACATTGAAATATAAGGACGTTTTGTGTTAATTATCCTTTTCTTACTTGTTACTTATTTTTACCAGTTTTGGAAATTAGATTGAAAATCGAAATGTCAAAGGTCGACCAATGTGAAAAACATCAAAACAACAGAAAAAATATAAAATTTTGGGGTGGTTCACTTGTAATTGACTTGTTTTTGGCGAATTGTAACCTTTTAATTTTTTGCATTCAACTGGATCAAATTTCTGGTTGAATAATCAATCTAGTTCTATTTTAACAATAATATTTATAAAGATAATTACATGTGACATCCCGATCTATAATACTCGTGCAATAACCAATTCTTAACTACTTACCGTGCTTGAGTGCTATTTGAGTCAATCTCATTCTCAAATCTTTATAACTAGCCAAGTCACTTTTTATAGTGGAACCCACAAGTATCGACCACCTATCTATCACTCATTTCTATCTATTTAAAATTAAAACTGTCCATAAACATGCTAAGACGAATGAACACTACTCAAAACTATGTCCACGAACTTAGCTTTACCACTAATTCCTTCCTTTCAGTATATTCTCAGAATTACATACCAGTGTCAAAATTCTATCTCAAATCCAACAAGAAAGAAAGACTGCCACAAACTTCCCAGTATTTACAATATACAGAATGAAGAAGAAACCAGCAACTATAATACAGTCGATGTTATCATGCTTTATCATTACATCACTCGCACAGGCGATATTCGAACCAACTGAATCATTTAAAATAAACAAGCCATGAAGCAACCGAGGATTCATCTGCGTAACTTGAGATACCTTTTGACAGATTACTTAGATCTGCAGGACGGTAGAGTGATGCCCCCACAAGCAGCCGCGATTATAATGTACAGTAGTACTACGATCAAGCATGTCAACAGGGCTCTGTCAAGGATTTCAACATTCGATAAGTACAAGGAAAATTAAGGCTTTAAAGTGAAGACATTCAAGCAATTGAAAGGAGTCATGTTCTTAAGGGGGAAGACTACTACAGTTTTGGACATTATACTTTGTACTTTTGAGCTCTGTCCAGTACTGTGTGCTCTTACTGGACTAGTGTACTCATCGTTAAGCCTACCAATGTTCTTAAGTGATCTCTTCATGAGAAATAGAATGACAGGGAAATAAAGGCAAATGCTTCATTCTTTAACAGAAAGTATCCAAGACACAAGATGTATGGTAAGAGAAAAGGTACAAAAAGAATTCTTCAATGGTATCAAAGAGGGCTTTAAATTTTGTGCTAACATATTATTGCAGTTAATGCATTAGAATGATATGTGAAACCTACAGAGAGAATTTTCGAACTGCATTCGTAAAGAGAAACATAATATTTCAGATTTGAATGGAACACATATATATAAGGATTTTTTTTTATTTTTTATTTTTTAATAATTTCGCGTGTAAATTCACATGTATATAATATTTCAGATTTAAATGCCAATAAGTCAAATGTTCATGAGTACAATTACTTCTCAAAGTGCTGAAGGACGGATGCGACAAAAAAAAGTCAAGTCCTATGACATTGTGCATATATCATATATTGAAAGCAGGGATATGTGAGTTACTACATTCAACAATCCCATCCATGAATATCTTATAATTTTCATCTATTGCTATCTTTTTCAACGTCAACCCAAATCTCAGTTGTTTATGCAATCAAGTAATAGTAAATCTTGATGGGGTGACTGATGCCAAACAAGCAGACGATTCTACTACTTTTTCCCAGCTAACTATTTACTGAATGCTCTAAAGTTTACATATCCAGCTTTCGCAAAAAACAGTTAAATATTCTCATCTCCATCATACAGATTGTCTCAAACTTTCTATTCATTATTCAATGTTCCATTAGGTAATCTGAAATGTGCAAGAAATTAGTTCAATGGAATAAAATATAATATGAAATGTAAACCCTAACAGCTTGGGCGATAAAGGTCACAAAAGTAAATTCTCCAAAGCACAAGATTACAGATACGTGTTTGAAGCTACACGCACCTTCATAATGCATAGATAGTGCTATATAGCTCTGCCATTTGCATTTTTGCTTTTTCAAACTTTATAGTCTTTATAGACCATTATTGAGCTCTTATATAAAGTTCAACTCAAATAGATGGTTATTAAAATACTTACAAGAGTTTGGCATTTTTCATCCACAGAGCTCGATGAAGACGCTTTGACTGTTTCTTGAAGTGAAATGCACTATCTTGCATGGTTGCTGTTTTGTCAACAAGAAGCTCAATCCGGTCACCTCTTTCCAGTATCTTGTCAATGTTATCCACCATTATTGTGCGTACCTTAAGACCATGTTCCAGGTGTTAGATTCATAGTAGCAGGATAAGAACAAGCAAGCAAGCTCATCATAAAATCAACAATATCAAACAAGGATAGAACACCTACGGCTCCCTGATTTCTAACATTACTCCAAAGACAGGAGCTAATTAACAATTATATTCTAACATTTTATAATAATTTTAAAAATAAGACTTTTTTTATAAAAATTCGCACAAAATGTTATACAAAAATAATAGAAACAACACATATTAGAAACTGCTATGCTGGAACACGATTCCTGCTTAAAACATATAATATGCATATCATTTGTAGCAAAGGAGCTGAGGATTCTTGTTGAGCCAAAAACAAAAGAGAAAGGAAAACTGAGGCATCTCGATTTGCTTCACCTACATAATGTAAAAGAGTGTTTGACTTCATCTCAATTTTAATCTTGATGTTCATACCACTGGCTTATACTGCTCTTACCACTTGATTTCTAGTCCTAACCATTTAAAAACCTGAGACAATTGCTGCCACTGCCACTGGTTCAGGGAAAAAAGCGGGGGACTCTGGCTTATACTTTATTGTCGAGGATTTTTTAAATAAGATACATATTTCACCTAGTAAATGTATGCTTTAAAAGTACAAAAGAAGAAGGGACATATTAAAACAAGGACAAAGTGATTATTCGGTATATTAAATTGAGGACAAAGTTAATATCAGATAAATAAAAAGGTCCAACCTCTAACACATGGCAAAACCTTTGAGAAAATACTCCAGCTACAGACACTCGATAATCAAAGATGGCCACACAAAACTAAAAGGAAACTGCAAGAACTAAAAAGCCCACACAAATGCAACCAAGAAATATACAGTATTATTTATCACTATATACAATATACATTTGATCTTCCCAATGAATCATATAATTAAGATTTACAAAAAAATTGATGACATAACCAGCTTCATACACATGGCACCTTTCAATGTTCTTTCTTTTGGGAGTTGGGTAAAGGTGACCAAGTATTCTTACCTCACTAACTTCTCCTCGGACACGGTTGAGTGTGTCTGCACTAGGATTACTCGAGAAAAACTCCATTTGCTGATGCAAGACCCTTGAGAATTCATCATTCATAGCATAGGCAGGAGCATAAGGAGCCACCCTTCCATAGTTTTTCATGAATCGCATCTGAATATCTTCCAAATATGAGAACGGGATTCTCCCTGGAGAAAAATGTCAAAATACTAGTTGTAATATATGGAATAGAAAAGAAGAAAGATGATATGAATAAAAATAAAAATTTTACTTCTAAGTTGAAGGAAAAAATCCAAAAATATGTAAATCCCCACACAAGGCAATGCTAAAAGCATATTTATAGTAGAGGCTAAACATCTCAAAGCCTTCATATGGCGAAAAGACATGAATAGTTCTCAGGATAAAAAGATTGGAGAAAGTGATAAGATCCTAGAAGCCACAAAACAATAAAAAGATTGAGCACTTCCTTGTCTAAACGATCCCATTGCAAGAAGAGAAGTATGGTTTACCAATGGTAAGTAATGTAGTCATAACTTTCACCTATGATTCCGGAAAAAAGAAGTTAAAAACGGAATGAGCATAGACTATCGAAAGTCCAATAAATTCCCTTGAGTCCTTGGCCCCATTCTTTTGTCTGAACGCCCAAAATGTTGGCTTCCATTTTTCTCTCTCTTGAACAATTGATCAGAAAATCGTGGCAAAGTCCAAAAATTATGCCTCATCAAAAGATTATGAAAACTGGGCTAATTGTGTTTATGACAGCCTTCTACAAACCAATTTATGCCAAAAAAAATTGCTATCAATTAATCCGAGAGCGGTGCACTAAAAAGTTGTGTTAAAGGCCACATACTTTATAAGAAAAACAAAGGAAAAGTAGCAAGAGAATTATTTTGGCCAAAATGGTAGAAAAGGAAAAATAAGAAAAACAGATTACACTATGAACATCTGCTACTAGAGATGTGTGTACTGTCAAATCAGACTAGAAACCAATCTGGGTTTCAAGTGAACTAATCCACGACTCTTGGTTTCCTAAACGCTATCCCATTCCATAGAACACTTGTTTCTGAAAACATTCTCACAATGACGCCTTCTGCTTTATCTGTATTGAAGTCAACAGTTGTGTGGCAACCGTTTATTGGATCTTTCCGTTTATAAGTTATGGACGCAGAGCTAATACGAGTTCAAAAAATTGATATATAAATAAACCCTCAAGAAAATAGAGTTCCACCATTGCTATCCTGTTTTCTACCTTAAAATTTGAAACATGATCAATCGTGAAAAGCTAAACTATTAGCAGCAAATTATTTGTAATCACAAGAAAACCTAAAAATGACCAACAACAAGAAGAACAAACCTTAATACACTAAACCATAAACCACATCCAACAAACACTCCGAGAAACATAGTAAATTTCATTAGCAAAAAAGGTGATTATAATTTCTATCTTTTTCTTCTTTTGTGCTTACTTCCGAAGGTATCATTTGCCATACAGAGGAAGGTGAGTCCATCCGATCTAAGGATGTGGAATATGTACCGATCCTGGGAGAAACAAAGCCTCGACTCCGTCTGCTCTGTTTCTGACAGCTTCTCCAGTATCCTCCGAGACACGGCCGGGGCATTCCCCGTCACGGCGCTGAACTCCGCCAGCACCGTCGTCCCTCGCGCCACCACCCCATACAGTATCGCCATCAAAATATTGTATATGTATAGTTACAATAAAAAATTTGAGGTTGCATAAATTACAAATTATACATTCGATTAGTTTATTTTTTATTATTATTGATGACTGTATCTTCTTCCCCGAGAGGGGTGGGGGTGGGATGGGGTGGGCGAAGATTTTAACGAAGACGGACGAGTTTTTATTGGGTATCACGCGGCTCACGCCAGA
>CAIGRK010330444.1:0-10554 GCA_903798315.1 Fraxinus greggii | reverse complement strand
CATATTTCTTCCATTTTCTATCACCTTCAACCCATTTGACCTGCACATGCAATTTTCAACCAATTAAGCTATGTTTCATGCATAAACCGACAAAAATTCATGTTTATGAGTCAAGATAGATATGTAAAATACATTCATATCACTTACCCGATCCAATATTTACAATTAATTAAATTTGATCCATGAATTAATTAATCCAATTAATTAATTTGAGCCTATTAATAAGCAACTCAAATAATTAATTATCCAAAATTCTCTTTTTGTGTGTGATATATTATGTTTCTAATCATGATGTCTAACAACATGAATTATTATTTTGATTTAATCAAAATCAATAAATTAAAATACTACTTTTGATTTATCACTAATTCACATCCATCATCCCAAATTGACATCTAATAATGTGTCGAGACTATACATGTAACGAAAAATGTCATGTGGTGAGACAAAACCGAACTTGTTCGTTTACCATGAAACTATAATCCTTTCGTCAGTATGATCAGATCAATTACAAGATATGGAAGAGTGTCAATCTCGATTATCGATCATATCTTTCATCCCACACTTAAGTCACTATAAGTCAAAAATATTTTAGGATTTATGAACATACGTTGGCCAATGATTTCGTTATTAACTTAACCAAACAAATCATCTATTGATCATTCACAATCTTCGTTTGATTCTTGACATACCCGAACGATATCGTATTAACGACCCTTGGCAAAACAACATCCAACATCATTAAAGTATAAATGTCCTCGTATAAGGCAATATGATGACTTCAAGTCGGATCAATTCTACTTCTGAATGTTAGAGATTAACCACTTACACTCATATAGTTATCCATGTGGACCCTCCCCAGCGATTCTTCATGTTTTTTTATAACAAATCATTCACGTATTCATTTAAATGTCACCATACTTTAGTTTATGAGATCAACTACTTATTTTACAAGTAAGAAATATCACACGTGATGGTCTATCCGCAATAACGATATCCGTATATCGTTATTACTTACAGCCGTGGATGATTTAATGTTCAGTCATATGTAATTTGTATCTCCAAGACTTGAATCTACGAATTTTGTTATTTAATTTATTAAAATATTAATTCAATTAAATAATAGATATTGCCATAAATATACATCGATTATATATATTTAAAGTGTTTATGTCCAAAGTTGATTGGATCTAGGGTATAACACTTACAAACTCCCACTTGCATCATAAATGAAATGCATCAATTTATATATTAAAAGTGTTTATGCCAAAAGTTGATTGGACTTCTGGCATAACACTTACAAACTACCACTTGCAATAGATTCTATGATTTATGTATCTAATATCATAAGAGTTTACATGAAAATAATGTTTATGTTGTGACAACTATTTGTCAATGGATCTGCAATTTAATAACTTGTAGGAATTCGTTCTTTCTTTACGTTACTTCATTGTATTATCTCTCAAGTAAGATGATACGAACTTAACATATATTTGGATCATTGATAAGACCTTAGTTCCTTTGCTTGCGCAATGACTTTATTATTATCACGATACAGAAGTATGTGATCAGCAATGTTAGGAACTATTTGAAGTTCATCAATGAACTTCCTGATCCAGATCAGGACCTTTGTTGCTTCTAAAGTAACGATGTATAAGACTTTTACTATTAAATCAAATATTGTTTCCTGTTTGAAATCTTTCCAACACCGCTTAAGAGTAAACCTATATCCTAATTGAGATTTGTTGTCATTTTAGTCTGACTAGATGTTAGTATCACTGCATCCATGAATTTTCAATTCATTTTTCTCCATATAAATGTAAATTGGGATGAGTTAAGCAATCTTCTGGATCTATCTCTATAGATCAAGTTGTTTCTCCCATATATTTCATAGAGAAATTATTTGACAATCATAATTTCAACGATTGAAATACATGAATGTCGTTTCCTATATATATATATTCTTCCACTTTTTTTTGTAAACATATAGTTCATCTTCATTTCTCATAATATAAACATTTTGCTTATCATACAAATCGAAGATCAGATGAGCAACCTTCATATTTTTTGCCATCCTTATGCTAGCTTGGAGCGCCTCAAACAACGAAGCTGAATACGAGGCGCTCCTAGCGACATAAGGATGGCAAAAAATGAAGGTTGCTCATTTGAGTGATTCACAGCTGGTGGTCGTCACGAAGCATATCAAACTAAAGAAGAAAGAACGAGCAAATATTCTCAAATAGTTAAGCGAGAGTTCAAAGATTTTTAAACCGTTTCCATTGAACAAATTCCCCGGACTCTAAATAGTCACCCCAATGCCCTGGCTCGATTGATGATAAGTGAAGGAATAAAATAATTTGACAGCATACCAGTGGCAAAAATCCATCAACCAGCCATTGAGGAACTAGAAATTGTCGCTATGGCGACAGCACAAAACCGACCTGGATGGATGATATCAGGTCTTTTCTAAAAACGAGTACATGTCCGAAAGATCCCGTTGAGGCAAGAAAACTTCGCATAAGGTCAGCAAGGTACACGCTAATTGATGATATCCTTTATAAGCGAGGATATTCTTTGCCTTTGTTAAGATGCCTAAATGACAAAGAAGCATTATATGCTCTGCAAGAGGTTCACGAAGGGGTGTGTAGGTACCACGCTGGCGGACAGTCCTTAGCCCACAAAATTATACGGCAAGGATACTTTTGGCCCACTATTAAGAATGATGCGTTGGAATTGCCAGAAAATGTGATAAATGTTAGCGATTTGCCCCAAACATTAAACTCCCCCCCCCCCACGAACTGAATTATGCGATGGCCTCTTGGCCGTTTTCCAAATGGGGGGTTGATTTGATTGGCCCCATGCCAACCGGAAAAGGGGGAACTAAGTTCGCAATTGTGGCCGTAGCCTACTTCACAAAATGGGAGGAAGCCGATCCCCTGGCTAAGATAACCAAGCAAAAGACTACGGACTTCATTTGGAAATCCATCATATGCAAATTCAGGATACCGTACTCTATCGTGACCGACAACGAGAAGCAATTCGACAATCGTCGCTTCGCTAACTTTTGTGAAGAGTTCGGCATCCAGAAACACTTTTCTACGCCAAATCATCCTCAAACTAATGGTCAAGTTGAAGCAATTAATNAGCCTACTTCACAAAATGGGAGGAAGCCGATCCCCTGGCTAAGATAACCAAGCAAAAGACTACGGACTTCATTTGGAAATCCATCATATGCAAATTCAGGATACCGTACTCTATCGTGACCGACAACGAGAAGCAATTCGACAATCGTCGCTTCGCTAACTTTTGTGAAGAGTTCGGCATCCAGAAACACTTTTCTACGCCAAATCATCCTCAAACTAATGGTCAAGTTGAAGCAATTAATAAGATCATCAAGCATACTTTAAAAACTAAACTTGATGTTCTTAAGGGAGGATAGGCAGAGGAATTCCCCAGTGTGTTGTGGTCTTACCGTATTACACCCAGGAATAGCAATGGGAAAACCTCATTCTCTTTAGCTTTTAGAGTGGAAGCAGTTGTTCCTCTTGAGATAGGAATCCCCTCAACTCGGACGATGGCATATTATGAAAATGGGAACAAACAAGGGTTAAGAAGAGAACTGGATTTGATAGAGGAAAAAAGGAACGAGGCCGAGATCCGGAATGCAGTATACAAACAACGCAATGCAAGGTATTAAAATCGAAAGGTCAAGAAACGAGAATTCGAGGTGGGCGACCTTGTATTAAGAAAAGTCTTTTTAGCTATAAAGGAACTCAATTCTGGGTCCTTGGGACCTAAATGGGAAGGCCCTTACAAAGTAACCAAAGCACTACTCAAATGGGCATATGAATTAGAAGATATGGAAGGAAGACCTTTAATGCATCCTTGGAATGCAGAGCACCTCAAAAAATATTATAAGTAGAATGACGATTATGTTTTCTATTGCATGTATTTATAATAAAAACATACGCTTTTAAAAGTACAAGACCATCAGCATATCTACTTAAGCTCTGCTCATGAGCAGGCGGAGCTAAGGTTACATGTGCTGCAACACTTAGTAGAGATTTCTATAAGGAACTACTTAAGCCCTGCTCATGAGTAGGCCGAGCTAAGGTTGCATGTGCTGCGATACTAAGTGGAGATTCCTACAAGGAACTACTTAAGGCCTGCTCATGAGCAGGCCGAGCTAAGGTTGGAGGTACTGCAACACTTAGTAGAGATTCCTATAAGGAATTACTTAAGTCCTGCATATGCGCAGGCCGGGCTNTCTGCTCATGAGCAGGCGGAGCTAAGGTTACATGTGCTGCAACACTTAGTAGAGATTTCTATAAGGAACTACTTAAGCCCTGCTCATGAGTAGGCCGAGCTAAGGTTGCATGTGCTGCGATACTAAGTGGAGATTCCTACAAGGAACTACTTAAGGTCTGCTCATGAGCAGGCCGAGCTAAGGTTGCATGTGCTGCAATACTTAGTGGAAATTCCTATAAGGAACTACTTAAGTCCCTCTCATGAGCAGACCAAGCTGAGGTTGCATGTGATGCAACACTTAGTGGAGATTCATATAAGGAACTACTTAAGTCCTGCTCATGAACAGGCCGAGCTAAGGTTGCATGTGTGCATGTGCTGCAACACTTAGTGGAGATTTCTATAAGGAATTATTTAATCCCTACTCATGAGCAGGCCAAGTTAAGATTGCATGTGCTGTAACACTTAGTGGTGATTCTAAAAGGAATTACTTAAGCTCATGCATAGGTCGAGAAAATTTCTTGATAAGAAATATCTAAAAACTTGTTGCTAAAATAAAAAACATTCGAAAAGTAAATTGAAATTTCATTCATTAAAATCGAGATATATTCTTAAAAAGTACAGAAAGAAACTACTGAGTTGGGGGGGTCTTGCGGAGGAACATAAACATGAGCTGCATCTTCCTCGGCAGGAGTGATTAGAACCCCAGCTGCCTTGGACAACTGCTCCAGCTCACGCTGTTGCCCCTTGTACGCTTCTGCTAAGAAAATGGTATCCCAATCTGGTCGCTCCTTGTTGATATTAATAATTTCCCCCAAGACTAGCACATAAGCATCCTGAGATAGAGCATCAAACTCAGGGGAAGCCTTTTTCCTAGCGCCAAACTATTGACGTTGAAATTCGTATAAACAAATAATCAAGCCAAATTCATGATAAGTAAAGAATTTCTTTTAAAATTAAAGATTACAATGTTTCTCTTTTTAGAGAGATTTTCAGAGGTGATCTCCCTTTGGAAAGTTGTCCTTGTCTTCATGCCATCTTTTCCTTTATAGGGAAAATATTCATGCATCATACACTACATGTCTTGTCAACTGCAATTTTGACCTGTAGAAGTACATTTGTTGGTGCAATTAGGTTGGCGGCGAGCTCGGTTTGTCAGATCATCATGAGTTAATGTTGTAGGTGGTCTCCAGTAATTAATGAATTACTTAAGGAAAGAAGCTAAGTTGCATGATTGGTTGATTATGTGAGCGCCAACGTCAGAACTTTCCATGTGCACTTAGATGATTGGTAGTCAGCATATCTCGTCAGTGGTCCTCAATCATTACCTTTTTTGCAATCTCAATAAACTACACAAACTTTCCATGCAAGCAAATCAATAACCGATCTGACCTTAATAACCGACCTCGAGTGTCGACAACTGAACTGACCTCACATTAGGATCCACTTATCTTTCTTAATAATTCGAACTTAACAAACCTCGGAGGTCGGACATCAACAAAATATAATTAAAAAATTCACCCTTTCTGATATTATTCATCTAGATCTGATAATAATATGAGAATACCTTTACATATTTATTTCTCTACTTCTAGCTTTAATTCTTGAACCATTCAAGAGCTTCATGCTTGAATTTCATCGAGTATATATGACCATTTCTGAAATAGTTATCAGTAAATGTGATGAAATAAAAGAAACCCCATCTAGCATTAATTGACATAGGTCCACATACAGCACTATGTATTAGGCCCAATAATTGTATGCTCTTTCTCCTTTTCAAGTAAAAGAGAAATTGGTTATCTTGTTTAATATTCATGATTCGTAATTGTCTAACGATTCGAAATTATTTGACTCCAAGTATACATCTCCATGTAATTTGGAATTGTATTCATGTGACCATGTCTGCAATGTCAGATATAGGTAATATTTATGTTATCAATTTTATACATTTTAATTTTTATATTCATTATAGAATACTTAGAATCTAGAATATAAATCACCATAAAAATCTTATCAAGACTAAAAGAAAAACAATTATCTTTAACATTAATCAAAAAATAATTCATATCCAAATATGAAATTGAATTAACGTTCTGAATAATGGTGGGAGCAAAATAATATTTCACTAATTTTAATACTAAACCTAAAGGCAATGTTAAGAAGCATGCTCTATAGATAATGTAGCAGCATTTGTTCATTTTCCAACGTGTTGGTCAATTTTTCCCTCTTATAGTGGTCTTCTATATTTAGCTTCTTTATATTTATATAAATATGAAATTCGTATCCAGTATCTAATACCCAAGAAGCTAATGAAATAAACATAAGCCTTGTAGTTTCTCTTCTAATGACCTTTTATTCCACAGTGATACCAAGTGTCATTAGACTTGATAATATCCTTATTTGCTTTGACTACCTTAACCATCTTATTTTCTTTTCCAAAGCCCCTTTATTCTTTTTCTTAGTACCCTTAGAGGAATCAATGGCTTGCCTACTACTAACTTTGATATTGGGCTTAACTGTCTTAAGCATATTCAACAACTCAATAAGTGAGCTCATTCATGTTAAACTCATAATAAATTGTGAATAGCTCTCTGGTAGTGATTGCAAAACCTAGTCAATGCTTAGTTCATTGTTCATGATTGAACCTAATTGAAACAACATCTCAATGCCACTCATCTTCAGTACGTGAGCACTAACTGATGATCCATCTGTCATTTAGCACCAATATAGTTGCTTAGAAGCTCATATCCTTCCACACATGATTATTCATCATACAACTCTTTGAGATGAAAAATCATGTGTTGGCATCTATACCCTCATGTTTCTTTTGTAATTTAGGTGACATGGCTACAAGTATCACGCATGTTGCAGTACTATCGTCATCACTTTATTATTATAACAGCCACATCTTCCTCAATCGAGTCATTAGCAAGTGTCTTTGAAAATGGCTACTCAAGGGTTTAACTAATTTTCTTATACTTAGAACAATTCTCAGATTGCTATGCCAATAAAAAAAAAAAAAATTGTTTTCGTTGTTGGCACTCTCTATGTCTCTCAAATTCATATGATTACTCATAATTCAATAAATGTAAATAACAAAAACTAAAAGAATAATATGTAAAATACATCAATTAATTTAACATGGTCTTTTATTAGATTAATTATGATTTCAAATTTTAACTCAAATTTATGAAATCAATACTTGACTCTCAGTAGGTTGAGATCTCATTTGTTATACTAAAACTTTGAATATACTAAACAAGCCTTAATAAAATATTTAGGTAGATTTTATTATCAATTGTATCTCCATACAAACCTCATATCATTAATTTGACAACTTTTTATCTTTGCACATGTTATGTGTTAACTTAACATGCATCTAGAATTTATTTCCTTGAGTGTACTCAACAAAAATAAATTTTAGTAAAGTCAAACTTATCATTCAAAAAATCTAATATTTCATAGTGTCAAACATATCCATAATAGGTCAGTCTTAAGTATACTTAATAAGTTGAGATCGATTGAAGACTCTGATTTTTCACTATAATGATGAAATGCGAATATAAATTTGACTTAATATTTTAACGATGGATTTATCATGCATAGATCTCATCTATAATATATTAAATATCACAACAAGTGAGAGTCATTTTTTGGACGATTTTAACCATACTATAATTCAAATATTTTAATAATACTTTATTTTTCGTTTTTCAATATGTAATAAATACGGCAAAATTCTTGTAATATATGAATTTCGTGTTATTAATTATCAATTAATTAATATTCACATTAATTTAGACTCAATGAATCTTGATTTGATAAATCTTGATTTACATGAATCTAGAATTATTATAGATGAATTTATTTCTATTCATGTATCTAAAAATTTTAATGAGGATTTAAATTCATGTATTAAAGATTAATTTTTATATAGTAAATGTAGTATAAAAACATAGCTCATTTGTAGTATTTCATCATTACAAAAAATTTGAATCATAATAGTTGAGTTTTGAGAGTATAATTTATTCTCTTAAATTTATATCCTAAATTTTCTTTTTTTAGATCGTTCGAGACTCATTAAATCCTCACAACAAATTTGTATCAAATATTACTTTTACAACACTATAAAATATTTCAGAATAACATGCAAGCACGTTCAACTCTGACGGTCATAATAACTATACGTATTTTATCATATATCTAACATGCAAATAAAAATGCATATAATAGTGAGGACCACTATGGACTTTTACTATCTAGTCTTCTCGAGTCATAAGAATAACTAGTTGATCAGTTCCTAGAAGATGTAATATTGAATCATTCAATACTCCATTTCTATGGTCTCATCATCTTCTTGCATCTTCAATTAATCCAGCTACAACATGTATCATATATTAGTTAGCAAGCATGCTAAAATGAATTAGACACGCATGCCCATAATAATTACAACGGACTCGCATGTTGAAAATGGATATGAGCTCGCTGGCCCATAAAACGGTAAGAGTAAAACTAAGCATTCAACACATTCAGGTGGTCGAGTCCATAATATTCATTAATCAAATCAATCAATTAATTAATTCGAATGTTGAATGTGACTAATTTTGTTGACTAGAATGTGTGGAATGTGAAGAGATTGTGTCCAATTTTACGAACTATGTCGAGATTGTGACATGTTTTGGCCTAGTTCTTAAATAGTATAATATGTTTTTTGTTAAATGATTGTGTGTACAAGTACAATATATTTGAGATATGTTTACACTTTATGCAATGTGCTGTAGGAATGGAAGTACATGATCCTCGAAAATCTATGGTTTCCGGGGAAAATTACCATCAATATAACCAAGAATGCTCTGTCAAATTTCACATCAAAATTCACTGACGAACAAATGGCTATTCTAGCATAAACATGTTTCTCGTACTACATGGAATGCCAAGAAATTGTTGTGCAGCCCCCAATTGATACACTACTTTTTTATTTTTCCATGATACAAAAAACAATTTCTAATAAACGCAAAGTACGTTCTGATACCATGGTTAGGAATTTACTTAATCATGCACAATAAAAAATAAAACAAATTTCAATTTCCACATAGGACCTGCTTTGCGTTTTGATAGAAGCTGTGAGAAAATTATGCCTATTATGAATTTATTGAAGAACAATTCTAATCTGTAATCCAAAACTATCCAATTGTCCGCCTGCAATGAAAATTCACACAGAGAACAAGATTGAGAGAACTATGATTTTTCTTTTCTGATGCTATATATTAAAATGGTCATGCTATGTGCACACATAGGGGTTGACATAATGTGAGTAGTGTGGGCTCCACCCCTACTCACATTATGTCAACCCCTATGGATTAATCTATGTACGCATAGATTAATCCATATTAAAATAATTGTGTTATCTTATGATTTTTCGAACTATAGCGGCCTATTAATAAAAGTCTAAGTGAGCTTAGCCCGTCTCTTAAACTTAACATAATTCATGAATTAATTAATTTGGGACTCTTAACAAACAACTCAGTTTATTAATTTTCTAACACTTGTTAATTAATTAATTGATGAATCTTATTCTTCTAGTTCTTTTTTTTTTGTGTGTAACCCATTAAGTTCCCGATCACGATACCTAACATCGTAAATTACTATTTTGATCTAATCAAAATAGATAAATTAAAATTCTCATTTTTAATTTATCACAAATTCACATTCGTTGTCCTAAATTGACATCTAGTAATGTGTCGGACAATACATATGACGAAAAATGTCACGTAGTATGACAAAACCAAACTTGTTTGTTTACTGTGAAATTATAATCCCTCCGTCAATATAATTCAATCAATTACGAGATATGAAAGAGTGTCAATGTCGATTATCAATCATATCTTTTATCTCACACTTAGTCAATATAAGTCGAAGTATGAGCATATCTTGACTAAGGATTTCGTTATCAACTTAACCGAATAAAATGTAGATCATAATCTCTTACTATCTAAGAGTAATGAGTTCTCTATTGGTCATTCACAACCTTCATATGATTTTTGACATACCCAAACGATTTCGTATTAGCGATCGTTGGCAGGGCAACGTCCAATATCACCGAAATATGACTATCGCCATATGAAGTATTTTGATAACCTCAAGTTGAATGATCAATTCTAACATCGAACGTTAGAGAGTAATCACCGACACTCAAATAGTTATCCATATAGAATATTCACAGTCGGTCTCCAATGTTTTGTTCTATAACAAAATATTCACGTGTTCATTTCAGTGTTATCACATTTTTGCTTGTGAGATCAGCTACTT
>CAIGRK010330349.1:0-11734 GCA_903798315.1 Fraxinus greggii | reverse complement strand
CGTGTGGGCTTTGACTCAACCTACTTGCATGTATGTTCTCTCCCAATTAAAGACTATTGGTACCCCTGGGGCTCAAACCCAAGTCTCAAACTTGAGCAATATAAAGTGACTTTTATTTTTCTAGTTTTTCTATGTAGGACTGTCATTTTCCAATTTCCCACCAATGTTTATTCCAAATTTATTTCAACTTCAAAAGATCATCTTTTACCTTAATTTCTCATTCACTCTAAATTGATTTTAAGAAAATAAATACATTACATTAATTTACTTATGAGGTAAAATACACTTGGCCAAAGAAATCTTTTGTCCAACTAATGAGACTCACTAAAATAATTGGTCAAAAGTTGGTTAAATCAACTAATTAAAACCAATTTTTCCAACAAAGCCAACTCATCAAGTAGGGATATATGTTGCCTACGTTGAATGCACGTACGCACACGTGTTATTCCACATCATCCACTCGATCCATCCAAGTCAGCAAGTGACATTGACTAAATATCCTCTCACATCGCAAATAACGTCTTCCCCTCATAACACCTTACTTGAAATGGATCCAGAATATAGAATACTTCAAACTCTTTACAAATAATGCATTGGGAATCAAACAAAAAAGCAGCATTATTGCTCCTAAGTTTGAAAAAAAAAAAAGTGATTCTGTCCATGCACAGGGCAGTTCACAACTTCAAACCCTTCCCTGCATGTCCCCTCATCCAAAAGAAATCTTTCAGAATTTCAGCTTTTGGAATCCCATAAGGAAACCATCTCAAGCTCACATTAGAAGGAGAAAGTAAGTTTAGGGTCCCACCAAACAAGGCCTTAACAACTATATAAACTGCCCTAGCTCATTTGCCAATTCATTTCACTCCAAGCAATCTATTCTTCTATTGATACACTTGCAAATACAGCAAACTTTTCTTTTTATTCGTTCATCTTTCTTCAGGTGAGTCCTTGTTCTTCCTGCATTGAAGAGATCTTCTTAATGCCTTCTCTTATGTGCTTGTTTTTTATGCCACTTAGGTATAGTACTCAACTGGACTAGACAGCGCATAGACGAGGTTATTTTGTAGCTCAAATTCGTATTTTTCTTCTTACAGATATTGGCTTTCCATTTGCAGATACAAATATACAGAATGAGTAGTGGAGATTGGATGTGTGCTGCATGCCAGCATCTCAACTTCAAGAAACGCGAGTCGTGCCAACGATGTAGCTGTCCTAAATACGCCACCGAAGCCGATGTGTCTGCCTATGGGATAAACAGAACAGAAGTCTTGGCTGGTGATTGGTATTGTGGCGCTTTGAATTGCGGTTCACATAACTATGCAAGTCGTACAAGCTGCTATCGATGTGGTGGATCAAGAGATTATTGTGGATACGGCGCTGGAACGATGGCACCTGCTGGTTATGCATACGACGCCAGTGTGCTCCCCGGATGGAAAACTGGCGACTGGATTTGCACCAGGTAAATCCATTATCCATTCCTTCTTTAATAGCGTATGTTTTTAAATGAGATGGTTCAACAATAAGTTCACATTAATTTTGGACTATAAAGGGAGAGGGATTATGTGACACAAAGGATATTGACATTAACACACCACACGTGCAAGCATACACACACGATTGCAGACAGAAATGCACACGTGCACACAGAGAATGAGTGAATGAGATATGATTATGTAATTTCATTGAATTTCTATATCTTACATGAGTGTATTTGATGCATGACCAGATTAGGATGTGGTGTGCACAATTATGCTAGCAGGACGGAGTGCTTTAAGTGCAAGACACCTAAGGATTTTGGTAAGCAATTTACAATAAAAATGATTGCTAGCTACAATGTTATAATGACTCAAGCATCTGCCAAAGCCGGTTAACCCATACGTACCGTCCATTTTGGAAAAGTCTGTGCTCATCTGTCCCTTCTCAAATTTATTTTGCTTAATTGATACTAGAATTTAAGTTAAGTTTCTCATAAGGTAAATGGTCAAAGGTCGAATCATGGGAAACTCAAAAGAAATGAGGATAAGATGGATACAAACTCTTCCAAACCGAACAATACTTGTTAGTTGATAGCTTGGGCACAAGCTTGGATC
Source organism: Fraxinus greggii (assembly GCA_903798315.1). Classification (NCBI taxonomy): domain Eukaryota; kingdom Viridiplantae; phylum Streptophyta; class Magnoliopsida; order Lamiales; family Oleaceae; genus Fraxinus; species Fraxinus greggii. The sequence continues at coordinate 9,644 of CAIGRK010330349.1, read as the reverse complement.
ATTACAAATAAAGTTTTTTGATTCAAGAAACTCATATATTTCTCTTTTTGTTTTTGCTTTTCAGGAGGAGCACTATGAGAAAGTGAACTAAGCAAGAACTACATTTATTGTATCAGAGAATGACCAGTAGTTACAGTCCTTGACAACTCTCTCTATGGAACTCGGCAAAATAGGCCCGTAACTTCGGGAGACTTGGTTTTATTTCGTTTTTTCCGTGTACTTCTTCAAACAGTTAAGAAGGATTTCTAACTTCATTGTATGGTGCAATGTTTTTTTTCTTTTTTTTTTAACCCTTCACGCATTTGATCGACGAAATTTAGTTAGGCCTATGCAGAAATTCATAGGCATCGCCACAAAATTATCTCGGTAGTGTAGTTTAATAGTGTACCAAACGTTTGGTCAGAGTATAGTCCAATAAGATTCAGAAAATGTTAAGATTCACAGAATCTCTATTAGTAGTTCAATTCTTGTTCTTGAGCAACAGAGGATTGGTTCCTTTAGAAAAGCATATCAACTCGTATGAAAAGAAATCTTAATAATTTACAATAGATAAGAACCAGATGCTCCCTCTTTATGAGCAACTATGTAGAGAGTCAATTCAACTTTTTTTCTCGATTGGTTTTCTCAATTCCTTGGGCCCTCGACTTCGATCAGATGATCAAGCAGAGAAATATGATTCGTTCTTTTCTTTCGGTCTGTTAGACCATTGCATTTGTCTAGGATAAATGCTGATTTTGGGAACTAAAGTGAGCTAGCCAAACAAATAGGCTCAGTGACAGGAACATGTTCCAGGGGCTGAAATGTGAGCCCCTGAATGGCAATGTTTTGTATTATTTTTTTTAACTTCCAATGAGAATTTGCCAAGTGGTGTCACTGAGCCCCTTTTTGTCGCAGGACCGGCTAAAAACTGTCCAAAATAAGCTAAACTGTCTTGTTTTCGAGGCATAATTTTGGTTCTCCACATTTGACTTGATGAGATGTTTGAAAAGAACTAGAATACTGTGGTCTTGAGAAAGATTTATTTATGGGTTGTCCCCCCACACCCCATCTCATCTCACAACTTTAAAAAGATTCACTGGTCCTTAATGCCTTTGCCGCTACAATTTCATATGACTAAAATAGGCTCCCTAGCCATTCTCCTGGGTCCCACTGAAGCGGCAGCTGCCACCACCTACCACTTGTCGAGCCACTGGCGACCACTCTTCCCGTTGTTGCGTCATTACACTTGTCATTTTTTGTGTGTCAACAAGTCCATCTGTTGGCGCAATTGTATTATTGAATCTTTTCTGTCAAAGCTTCACGAATTGCAGCCGGTCTCCTTGGAGCGTAGATTGCGGTCAGATACCAAATGATGCGGCGAATGATTTGTGTTATTTTGGGAAGTATAGGAGTTGATTTATTATTTCTACTCAAAGTAGAACGAGTTAATCACTTTTTATGAACATGAGCTTCCCTGTTTACTTTGTTTATACCAATCATAATTAGATAGTCGCAACGATCTTTGAGTTGAAATTTGGTAATTTATTATAGTCTTATCCGATATATATAATGCATGAGTTTTTTTTTCGATTTCTTGTATCCCAACCCAAACTGACCCGAATATGGGCAAAAAACCATGTGACTAATAATTTTCACAGTGGGTAAATCTCTTTCTTTATATGGTACGAGGGTTTGTTTCGATTTTGAAAATTTTCAAGTAACTCATTTTTTTTGTGTTTATGATGGTTATAAATATGAAAATTGACCCACTTCCTCTACACAAAGATGAAAGAACACATTCAAAGATTTGTTAATTTTACAATCAAAGAATTCTTGAATTGATATTCACTGATTAACAAAATTGGCAACGAACAATTGACAATATTAACAAACTCTCAATCAAATTATATTATTTAAAAAAAAGCCCCCATTGTAAAAACTCTTAAAGTATTCAGATCACAAGTTTCCTAAACTATAAACAATTAAGTCAGCCATGATTCGTGCATGAAAGTTTAAGGACTTGGATGCAATTTAAATCAAATTGGAGCAATTAGAGCCCATTGGTGCGTAAAGACTTCACATTTCCATTACAAACACATTGGGGAAATCGAAACTCTTCGAGATCTTTCTAAAATATTTTAAAAACGCAAAAAGAAGTCTATGAATCTTGAATGATTTTGAAAATCTCTATCCAGCTATTCAAACTCAGATAAAGTTTTGATAACTTGTAAAGAGAAAGAGCGAATGAATCTTGAAGGATTTTAATAGCTTGTAGAAGCACATGATTAATAATGTGTATCTAACGTCGTATGAGTAGCATGAATATTCATTTATAATCTTGATTATTATGTAAGGGTATTTGGTTCCCAATTTAGGTCATGTTCGGTAGGAATTAAAAGCCAATTAAAATTGAAAATATAGCCGTTATTGGGTCTCACTCGTCTAATAAAAATTAACAATAACGACTTATTTTTCAATTTTAATCCGATTTTAATATCTACCGAACACGCTCTATATTTATTAATTTGACTAATGAAAAATGTNTGATTTTTGCAATTTTTAAACCCGATGCCTGAATATTGATTTGGTGATAGATAATACCTAGAGCATGTCTGGCAAAACATAAAAGCCAATTAAAATTGAAAATATAGTCGTTATTGGGTCTCACTCGTCTAATAAAAGTCAACAATAACGGCTAATTTTTCAATTTTAATCCGATTTTAATCTCTACTGAACACGCCCTTAAATCACACACACACACACACACACACATACATGTTTGGAAAATTTTTATCGCTTTTCATGTTAGTGTCATACATTTTACAACGAAAATTCTATCATAGTTTTGTTAAATATCTTATAGTAAAAAGAAGTCAAAATTAGCATTGGTGGTGGGTTCCATGCCTATTTTACATCCACCATTGACACATGTTACATTTCGCTTAGACCAGGATGATTTGGAATGTGTTGTGTTCACTTGATCGATCTGAATCCATCTCGACAAAAGTGATAAGTTGAGGACAATTTTATAAAGATTGGGAACCTACGCTGCAATTTTCCTAAGTTTTAAGACAAAAGATGTGGCTTTGGCACAAAACAACGATGTCCAGTCCCAAATGAAGGAAAAAGTCCACTTGTCACTATTACATTTCACAAACTGAATTGAGTCACCACCTAACCTCCAATCTCCACCTCGTCAAACGCGACCTATGGGAACCAAATTCAAGGATCATGCTCTGTTCTTCAACTATTATCACAAACCTCCTCTCCAAAAGGACCAAAATACGAACCCTTTCTTCTCACCCCTTCCGCCTCTACACCATGAGCCGAATCTCTCATGTCTTTGCAGGCAACCCTATAAGATCAAGAACCCCAAAACAAACTGAACCCTTTTCTCCACAATCTGCATTTCAGACTCTCAAGACTCTCCTTTTGAGCCACAGTCAAGAACCCATTTCCCCTGATTTCAAGGTCTTGCCTTTCAGAAAGGGAAAGCCTTTGGCCGGGACGACGGCCGATTCTCCTGTCGATGGACCTAATTGGCATCTGGGGTGGTTGAGTTTGAGGGAGTGTAAGGATTTCTTGGAGAGTTCAGAAGTGAGTCTCAGTGAGGATTCGTTGGTTTATTTGGGTTGTAAGTACGAGGATGATGTTGTCTATTGGGCTATTGACGTGTCTGACGCTAATGGGTTGGTGAGTGAATTGGGGGCAAGGCAGTTTTGCTTTGTGGAGTTAAGGACTCTTATGGTAGCCACAGATTGGGCTGATGCAAAAGCAATGGGTGAGCTTGCGGTTGCTGGCCATGTAAGTGTTGCTTTCCAGGCATATAAGCGTTTTTTTTTTGGGGTTTTTAATTTTCATCTTTCGTTATGTATGTGAAATATTCAATCTATTAATTTGAAACCTTTATTTGCTATTGAATTCTAAGAGAATAGCTTTCAAATTGTATTTGCCTCTTTGGTAGGATTAGATTGACAACTAAACAGGATTGCTAACATTTCGCGCAATATGATATTGGCTACTAACCTACGTTTTGATCTCTGAATTTAAACGTATTTGTTATAATTTGGTCATTGTGGCGATGTGGAGCCGACTTGGCATCAATGGCTTCATGCCGCACTGGAGTGATCCAATATATGGTTCCGCACGGTCTGCCACTTCTCCGTTCATCTCCAATACTAATCGTGAAACACCATGAGCAGCAGGATGTTGAGAACCGAAAGATAAATCACGCGGTCTCAAAGCTAGAAAAGTCTATTAATCGGACTGATGGAAAAGCTGATGGGACGGGCTTGGCCTAGTTGACAAATGACTATAGTGCCACATTTCTCTTTCCATTAGTGGCTAAAGATATGGACATAGTGAGTCAGTGACTGAATTGTAACAAAGTTTAAGTTTGTGATGAATTTGAAATAAAACGAAGTTTAATGATCAATGCGAAATTTCGCTGAAAGTTTATTGATCACCAATGTATATTAGCATCTGAGAAACACTTTACGGCAGGGTATAGGTCCTTAGTAGCTGTGTGAAAAAGACAGCTTGATGTTGAGCGAAAATCTATAGCTTTCTTGATTGATTGTCATGGAGTAAAAATTAAAAAGACGACACCAAGGATTCATTATTATATATTATTTAAACCTAGAAAGTAGAAGAGACGGTAAAAACTCAAAATTTATTTTCATTATTTCCCCAATGGAGGAGAGAGTTTAGTGATGATAATAATAATTTATGTGTGGAGCTATCTAACTTGTAAGCTTAAGAGAGTGAAAAATAATTGAGTACGAAGATAGAAACAGGATTCAAAGAGAGCTTGCTGAAGGAAAAGTATTGAGAAAACCATTGACTACTAGCCTATTCACTTTTAGCACTTCCATAATTTTGTTACCCTTATAAGGTTCTTTTAATTTAATTTTGATTTGATAGGTCATTTTAGTAGGTGTTAAAGTGAATACCTGAGTATATGGGTTTTGTTGTGTTTGCACATTCCTTTTTGGGAATAACCTAAACTTTAACCCATAGAAGAAATCTGAAGGCGACTCAATAATTTAGAGGCGATATTACTGGCACTGCCATGGTGCTTCTGCGCTTCAAATGTATTGCTACATATTGCGAAGCCGACACAGAGATGGCTTGTTTTGTTTGCCTTGGGAGTCTCTCTTTATCCACAGATAAATAATGATTTCCCAATTCACCCAACGGCTGCTGTAGTTAGAAACTTTTTCAAACACAAGCAATGTGTTTGATATTGAGCTTGAGCATCCCATTAGTAGAAAATTGAAAAATTGAAGAAATGCTTATTTGGAAGGTGATGAGGCAGCTAGTTTGAGTTGGACCTGAAGCTGACCACATCTTTAAAATCCTTGAACGTGGAAGCGTCGATGGCAATCGAGGATTCAGAAGAATGCTTACTGAAAGTTCTATTTCCTGTCACTTGATTTCCATTTTAAGGTGCTCGTTACCAATCTCCAAAGGTTGTAGCTTTCTAATGCTATGTGTAAATTCTCTCATTTTTATTTGGTCAGGCCAGAGCCCTGATAGAATGGCATAAGGTAGCTCGTTTTTGTGGATTCTGTGGAGGAAAGACTATCCCTATGGAAGCTGGGAGACGGAAGCAATGCTCAAATGAGTCGTGCAAAAAGAGGATTTATCCTCGAGTTGATCCAGTATGTGATATGACTTTTTTTTCTCGTTAGCTGAAATTTTGATGTGTCATATGGATCATTCTCTGATTGTTGTAACGAACAGGTCGTGATTATGTTAGTCATAGATAAAGAAAATGACCGTGTTCTATTAAGTAGACAGTCAAGATTTGTGCCTCGCATGTGGAGTTGCCTTGCTGGCTTTATAGAGGTATGTGGTTGGTCCTTCCATTTTATTGAGCCACTTTTTATACACTGAATTGAGGAACTTGTTTATCCAATCATAACAACCTGGGGAAGCAGTTTATAATGTTCATTTCGGTTATACACATCAATTATCATATTCCACTGTTGAAATGTTCCTACTGTAATGTTGTCGTTTTGTCTCCTTGCACTTTCCCCTTTATTCTTTTTCCATTCTTTTCTATGATATAATTGTCATCAGCCAGGAGAAAGCTTAGAAGAGGCAGTGAGGAGAGAAACATGGGAGGAAACCGGCATTGAAGTTGGTGAAGTTGTATACCACAGTTCTCAGCCATGGCCTGGTACGGTTAGGTTTGCCGTGTTCCATTTTCCTTTCTATTCGTATTTTCAACTTTTGTTATGGTTGATTTTGCAAGATGATGATTGCGACTTGGTTTGATATAAATTAGAGTTGAATAAAAATAGACCTCAAGACAATAGAACATACAATAATTTTGGCTTGTCACTAGCAGAAGAAATAGAACTATGAGAGACTTGGATATAACTCCAGCCTACGCATTAGGGGGCGTTTTGAAGACAATATATAAATGATATACACTTGGCCCAAATAACAGCTTAAGCTTTTAGATAAAGTGTTTCCACATTAATTATATTCTGCTAAATTTTGCTGCATCTATTTGCCCCCTCTCTAATAGTTTAAGTTTTTAAATGAGACAGATAATTATGTAAACATGATATTAGAACGAGGAGATTATTAGTTCAAGTCTTGCTGCCATCCATTATTAGAAATTTTGCATGTGTTAAGACGTTTGATAAAAAATGAACCCAGCCTCTTGAGAAGTGTGTTGAAGACAAAAATAAATGATTATATACTCTATCCACTTAAGCTTTTAAATAAGGTGTCTTTTTGGACACTGCACGTGCATACCTTTTATGGCTTGTTTCACAAGGTGGAGCATCCGGACAGCATTGTATAATGGAAAGGAGGAAAAAATATATAGTTCATAGTACTAATCAATATAATTACACCTGTGTATGGTAATGTTGCAATTTTACCCCTAACTTTGCATGTATGAATTAACAAATTTATGATAAAATGAAAGTAAACAAGTTTGGCAAAATAAGAACACTGCCAGCTTCCTGATCATGTTACATGTTATGGAAATTAGAATGCTTTAACACCAGTTTGTTGTGAAAAGATAAGAGATTAAGCTACAATATGAAATGAAGACCACAAGAATACAAGAATAAAATAATTTTGCAGAGAATTGAGATTTTATTAAAATATAGAGAAATAATACAAAGGTTATGTGTTTATTATGACAACTTCTAACTTCTCACTAAATCATAATGAAGAGCCAACTATATATAGTGAACAAATAGGGGACGTTTAAACCCTTATAGTAGAATTGTAGATGAAGTAGAATGCAAAAAAAAAGTCCAAAATGAAAAGGAGATCAAAACAGCGAAGGGAGTAGAACAGGTGGTGCTGCTGCTCTACCCTTTGGGCGCTGTTATTAATATTTACAGCTACGGCGCCTAAGCACAGCTACAAGGCTCCTCGTCTCCGACCTAAACTCATTCCAATGAAATTTTTCTTTATTCCAAAGTTTTTCAAGTCCAAGAAATTCCTACTCCTAAAGGCTTTCAAATAGAACTTCAATTATAATTTATCAAGAAAGCTTGAATATGAATTCACAATTGCATTGCAAATAAGATTCTAATTAACTTGCACTTTAATTAACCCTGAGGGGTTGCTCAATCGGTCAGGCCTTGAGTTTGCTCCTCAATGGTCACCAGTTCGAGTCCCCTCAGGGCCACTGAGATGAGTACGCGGTCGTAAACTTCAGTGTCCCGTGGGATTAGTCGAGGTGTGCGCAAGCTGGCCCAGACACTCACGGTTATTAAAAAAAAAAAATTAACGTGCACTTTAATTAAAATTCTCAATTATCTTCAATAAAGAATTCGGGTCACAGTCAAATTCTAACAATACAAGACAATCAAAAACTACATGACTGCTAATCGGCTCGTAATAATTGTATATTTAAGCATCAGTAGGAGCTAGAATTGGAGAATGCTCCTCGACGTTTCAGTTACAAGACTAGAAATATAAAAAAAAGTTAATTTCTTTTTTCTGGTAATGTGAGTTTGATTTTTTTTTTCCCCAGCATGTCATGCTTTGTTTTTGGAACCAAAAAGTAAGAGGAAAGACCAAAAACATTGCAGATTAAGACTAAACATAATGGAAACTTAATATATCTTCTCAAACATATCAAAATCTTAGTGTGATTATATATACATTGCCCTTAAAGGGGCTCTGAGGAACATCCTAATTAAGATGTATAATATAAAGTTTCAAGAGAACTGAATTTTTCAACTGAAGCTAAACTAAAGGAAATTATCCCATTGTTGAGTGCTAGGAAGCATGAACACTTTGGTCAGGGCAAACCATGTTGTGGAAAAAAAAAACTCATATTATGTAAGGCAATTTTTAGTTTGTAGTTAAGATGTATTTAAATTTTTGTAGTTGGCTAGTTGCACATATTTCACATTATTCCTGTAAATTCGATTTGCAAATAATGGAAATGGGGTTTACTAATCCAAATGGATTGTAGATTTTCACTGCATCTTGTTTTAGCACCAACGTATTTTTACTTGGTTTCTCGTCAGTTGGGCCCAGCAGCATGCCATGCCAGTTAATGGTTGGGTTCTATGCATATGCCAAGTCTTTGGAGATAGACGTGGATAAGGAGGAGTTAGAAGGTACTTTTGTTATACTGATGGATTCTAAATGAACTTTCCCTTTCCACATTTTTATTTTATACCACAGCAAATTTCTCTCCTGCCAGTTTGATGAAAAATTAATCGACAGATTAACCATACTGTATAACCACACTCATTCTTACACTTCCCACACGCACATGCGAAGGGAGTCCATGTGCATGTCCAAATTAGTATCCACCCTCGCGTGCCCAAAGACACACTCCCTACTGTCAAATCATGTGGTGGTTATCTTAAAAAAATTTCCTTTTCTCAGACGCTCAATGGCACACTCGAGAAGATGTAAAGAAGGCTCTTGCATTTGCTGAATACAAGAAGGCACAGAAGACAACAGCAAATAAAGTAGACCAAATGTGCAAGGGGGTTGAGAAAGGGCAAAACTTGTCTGCAGATTACACTGTCGAAAGTGGGGAACTAGCTACTATGTTTATCCCGGGACCATTTGCAATTGCTCATCATCTCATCTCTTCGTGGGCCAATCAAGTTGATGATGATGGTGATGGAGCACAGATGAAACAAGCTGGCAATTCGTTCTCAAGCTTGTAGTTTCAGAACAAAACAATTGTCAATTATGAATGTTCGAAAATTGTACTGTTTTATGCACACGTCCTTGTAAATCCTATTATTCATTTTAACGATGTTGTTTCCTAGAGAATGTGCATCTTTTACATTCAAACTTTAAAATCCAATCATCATTTACGAAATCCATTTTATCTTAAATCTTTTCTTTATGAGGGATAAGACGATATAGTTTACTTTACCAAGCAAGCCGTAAACATAGACCAAAGTCGAGTAGTGACATTGAATATGCTTTAAACTATCTCCATATGTATGTTTACCCACTCATTATATTATGGACAGATTCATCTCTATAGATGAAGTATATGCAGATTTTAGTTTGCACCATTTTCCTCTGGTGGTCCCTTTGCTTATGACATTACTGACAGGAAATATATGATAGAATTCATTTCGCCATTAATTAGTCAAGACTTGATTGTAGAATATCATGAATTTTAATTTCTTAACAAAAAAAAAAAAAAA
>CAIGRK010330224.1:4117-21567 GCA_903798315.1 Fraxinus greggii | reverse complement strand
TCAACAATCAATTTTAACTATATATTTTATGAGACTCACAACTTTTCGATTATATACTTTATCAATTTCAATCAAAATCTATTCGAAATCTGATTTTAATTCCCACCAAACTTGTAAGTTCCACTTGTTTCTACTATCATCGCGGCCACTACTTTTAGAACTTGTTGAAAAAGACAAAAAAATATATATATTATCTTATACAATAAACAAAAGAGTAGAGCTAGCCAGCCATAAATTTTGAGTGCGATTTCAAATCTGATATCAATGGAATTGGGACGGTGATGAAGATGGTGTTAGGATGGTGATGAGGATGCTGGTTGCCGAGAGGTGGCCGAAGTTGTCTGGCTTACAGGTGGTGGAGAAGTGGTTGGAGTAGAAGTGGTGGTGCTGCTTGGTGGTGATCGTGGTGACTATTGCGTGGTGGTGGAGATGGTTTTGGATTGGGAGGGAGGAGAAAGTGGTACTGGCGGTGGCCGTGGCGATGGCGGTGACGACGGATCGATGGGGGTGATAAATGTGACTCCACTTTAAATCTCAATAAACACTTGTAGGCTTATATTTGGGCATATTTCTAACTGAAGCCCACTCAATTTCCTGGTCATGGATTTTTAAGGTCCATATGCTAATTGAGCCTTTTAAAAATCTACAGTACATCGAGGCCCAGACCATTATATTTATTAATGATTCCAAATCTAGCAAATTATTTACAAACGTAAGACAAATTAAATTATTGTCATTCTTTTGAAAAGGGAAAAATGGGATTGTCACCCCAATCTTTCGGTAGCGTAGTTTCGAATTTCTAACCTTCAAAAGTGAGATTTTGAATCTTTAACTTATTTAATTATGTGAATATGGGTTCTTACATAATGTAAATGGTCAAAATTTAATGTCCACGTGACAGTTTTTGTCACGTGCAAATCCTAATTCACATATTTAAATAGGATGTGAATTAGAACCTCATTTTTTAAGATTGTAAGACCCAAAATCACACTCATTAAAAGATAAGGGAGCTCACTTTAATTTTCCCATTAAAATATATAAACCTTAGTTTACTTAGTCAATGCAACTATTATGTATTATAAGCTTGTTTAACATTTTTGTAATTAATTAAACATACTTATTATCCACACATTTCGTGAAATTTACAAGTATTATCAATTTATTCGTCATTGATTTCTATTTGTTTATAATTTAAATTCAATATAATTACTTCTTAAATACACACTATAATTCAAGTGCCCTCCTCATGACTTCAATTTCACTCCTCGAATCAAGATCAATACGTTGTTAGTTCTTCATAACTATCGTTGTTCGGAAAAGGGGGAGAAAAAAACTATCTTTAGGCCCGCCTAATGCAGCTATACAAAATGTGTGTGTGAGAGAGAGCATCTTTGGTTGAGCATGTGCAATCTCCTCTGTAAAGAGAGATTGAACAATCAAAGTACAGGTGCTACTGATTGACAATGAAGTGACATTGTTGGGGACAACTTAAGAGTGTGAAAAAATAATTATAAGCAATTTTTCACACTAGTCAATGGTTGGTATTTAGGGGGAATATGCATACACACCTTTGGGATTGATCCATATACTAATAATTATACCTAATGACCTAGCTAGGTCCTTCCACATAAATTTGGTATCTTTCTTTTTCGAGGATGGCCTCATAAACTGATTTGTCCAAGTGAAAGTTCGATCCAACAGATCTTTCACAAGGGCTAACTAGCCCAATTTCCATGAACTTTTGATTTGAACGCTGGCTATCCAAAATTTCGTTTCATTATCACATGACTATCTTGAAAATATGTCTCACTTGAAAATTTTAGTTATTAGAATAAGTTATAAAGGAAACTTAGCACCTATTTGGAAGCAATTTTGGCCCAATTTAATTAAAATTGTGACCGTTTAATGTTGTCAGTGGGACCCGCATGAGAGAGGGTTAGTCAAACTTTGCGGCTGACTTTGATGTTAATTGTCAGAAAATTCTTTTTTTTATTAGAAAAATTGCTATCAAATAGGCTCTTCATTTCGTGAAGTTAAGCACGTGAAGATCGTTTGATCATTTTAATACAAATTCTATTGAATTTTGTGTGAGAGAGAGAGAGATTGAGAGATGGCAAATAGGGCGTAGGGGTCTAGTTTATGCACATGAGATTGATCCAATGTCACTTTCAATAAAACCCCACATATCTCACTCACAAAAGCTTAGATGCCCATTCCATCTTTCTATGATTGTGTGTCGCTTTCAAAACTCTGTATACTTGAGAAATTTGCGTCATCAAAAGTCCCACACCCAAAATCATGCAACCGTACTACTTTACTTTTATACCTATGGCTGCCCGAAATTTTGTACTAATTAGTGACAAATTATGTTATGTGTGTCGGTTTAATTCATTATTTCTATGCCACAAACTTTTATGTGACTTTTAGCATTTAATAATGAAGACAAGAACCTTTTAATTTTCCAATCTTTTGTGTCTAATCACCATTAAGGATTGAAGGAAACAAATCATTAGATTAACATCTTGTCTTACAAAACTCTCGCACTTTTCAAATGATTAAACTTCAGTACTAACTATATATTTTATGAAATTCATAACTTTTATCATTTTTTCTACCATACATTTCATTAAAACCATATTTGACAATTATTATTTGAAATCCTTTTTTTAGATGCTCATTTTCAGCTACGCATTCACATAATAATATTTTGCTCCTAAATTCAAAGTATTTGAATTTTTTCTTACTTTTTAATCAAATATTTTCCTAAAATTACTATTCAAAAAATTATTTTTTCCAAATAATGGTTGTTAAACAGGGGCTAATTTAGTAACATATTAATGATAACTAGTTTTTTTATATGTTTATGACAAGATGGTCGAAGTGTTTCTCTTTTTATATGATTTTTTATTTTTTGCTTTTCAAATCGATTAGAATTTGACATCGACTCCTACTGATTTATTAACAAAACAAGTTTTGAGAGGATAAAATTCAAAGTTACCACAATAAAATAAAAATTCCTCTATAATAATTCTTCTTCGACGCTAAATATAGTGGCTATCAAACTCAAACTCCGTCAATCTTCTTCTATGCTAAAATTGGGATTAGGGAAGAGAAGAAAAGGGATGGGATTTTGCGTGGAAAATTAGAAAAACAATTGGTTGTGACAAGGAAGGGAAATGAAATAATGTGAGAGTGCAATAATGAATAAAAGGTTAGAAAAGAAAGCTGATTAGCAATCTTTCGTTTCTTGTTTTTGGGACATAAAAGCTTTTAGGCCAAATTTACAATGCTTTCACGTGATAGCTGCCTTTGAGCTTTTTCCCACTCATTTAAGTGAGAAAATGGCTACTCAACCAACATCTATTACATATCCACTGACCCCCTTCTTTCTCATCTTCCATTTTGCTCTCCCATTTCCAGACACACACACACACTCTCTCTCTCTCTCTATATATACATACATATGTACGTACATATATACATACGAATGTATGTATACACGAAGTCGAAGTCATAGTGCCTTCACCAACCACACAACTCCAAATTCGATTATTCGGTTAAAGATAGGTTTAACTGATTTTAGTACTACATACACATTCCTCGTCGAATCGACACTGGACTCACATATACTTTTATTACTTATGTTGACGCCGTGTATTCGTGGTTTTCAAGCGACCAATTAGTCTTGTCTTGATTGATAGGTAAACGACCTACAATATTAGAGACTACTGATCTTCTTCTTAGTTTAGCCATGTGAGGTGTATTTCGTCAAATTGTGGTGAATTTCCATTGTGAGGCGCATTTCATCAAATTGTTGCAACTTTTCCATCTATTTATTAGTGTGCGAATTATGAGAGGAGTTCCAATAATATGTGTATGTATTGAACTTTTTGAGTAATTATAAAATTAAGCCTTTCGATTTATGGTAGTAAATTCAATTTACTCGTAAAACAATTAACATTTATTTCATATTCGATGTTTCTAGATCAAATGCATACACTAGTCCAAAAGACCGACAATCTACGACTAATCTCAAAAAAAAATTGCTTATAGTAAATAAGTAAATTTTAAAATAAATAATGTTTTATAATTGATAAAAATTAGTAACAAGTGAGTTAATAAGTTAATTCCTACTTAAAAGTTAAAAAGAATGACTTATTGCTAGCTAGCTAGAATCATAGGGCAGACATTGGTATCCAGCTCCAACATCACTGGCACTGAAAATTTTCTTCCTTAGACAATAATGCTTTGCAGTCTTCCACTAATTATCCAACTATATTCAATCAACTTTATTCCATGTACTCCTCACCTACTTTGCTACAATTTTATTTTCATAATATTGACAATATGGTACGTACCAATGTACCAAATTTGCTGCCTATCATAAATAAGGTAAGATCCTTGTATAAGCAATGTAATAATTTTACTCGATAGTAACGAGCACAATGCACACTCAATCACGATCTTGTTGTGGGTTAAGGGTTCGTTTGGCAGGGTTTTCAAAAAGTCAAAAATTGTTCAAGAAACTTTTCTACAAGAAGCATAAGTAAAAACCCTTGTTAAATGGATCTTATCTTTCTACGGGAATAATAAAAAATCGAACGAAAATAGAATAACAAGCTAAGCAAACATGCAGATTAATTTATAACATGCAGGCACCTAGAATCATTTATGTGCATCGACTCTGCATGATTAAATGTGAAATAATTGATTTCAGATTTTGGAAGGTCTAAAATCTGAGAAGAATATTGGAAATTGTAGAAATTTTAGATTGTTGGAGATTTTATTTTATTGCTCCAAGAAACACTGAAACTTAGATCGATGCATGGACATCATCAGAGCCGGGAGTTTGCATACCTTATAACTAATAACTACTTGTCTTGAATTTAATGTTATTGCCTGTCTTTTTGTTTAACAATTGTATTTCTCATCCCTAGAATTTCAAGTTTATCTCAATTGCATTCAATTTTACTCCACATTTATAATAGTGGTGAACATGGATAAGAATTTGGAATTCAAGAATTTCGGGGTATGGTAGTAAATTTACACATTCTCCTTCAAGCAATGATTACAAATCGGAGAGACTATATCGACATGTGATAACGGGAAGTATGACTAGAATACATGAAGTATAGTTATTTAGCTGTTCATTGTACTTCCCGTTTCCGGAGTGAGATAAGTTTCTCTTTTATTGTAATATGTTAAATTTTGGCATTAATAAAACATGCCATCAATAGTGTTTATATTTCAAAATAAAAATAAAAATGGCTACAATCTATCGAATGTGATATGTCCCGCGAGCATTTCACCTCCAAAAATTCTCATCACAAGTAGTGGTGGACAGTGGCGGAGGCAAGTGAGGGCCAGTAGGGTCCCCCAACTGAAATCTGAAAAAAAAAAAAAGGGAATTATACGAATTTTTTTATGTATATTTACGTTTGAAAAGAATAAAATCGTCCTTAAGTTAGATTGTTGGAGATTTTGTGTCTTGAATCTCACTGAAGAATTAAAACTTAGATTTTGTAATAGTCGATAACACGTAATATCTTGAATCCAGATGACATATCCAAGTGAGGAAGTACCATTTTTTGGGTTTTTCAATCCTTTCACTATTGACAGCATAACTAAAGAGCCTTTAAGAAAATGACCAAACGAATGTACATATTTCCAAAACAAGAAAAATGCCAAGTTATAGTATATGTATGTATTCTCAGATTCTTATCCTATATGTCATATCTTGAACAGTTCATATTTGATATTTTCCCCTTTTTCTCAATTAATAAATAAAAAATGATTATAATCTAAAAATTTGCAAGGGTTAAAACTGTAAAGAATCCCTTTACATATTTAATCATATCCAAGGAGACATTCCAAATCATCAATAATGTTATTTGAAGGGCAAAAAAGTGGTCATCAAACATTCCAAATCACTTATAATATTGAAGAGTCTCCAACACTTCATGCAATTATTAATTAATTAATATAATTATAAGTGAATCTATTCGAGGAAAAAGGGAAGAAGATTTGTCTACATAAGTATGCATTGCTATATAAATAGTTTTAGACGAGATTTAATAATTCAAGATTTCGTACAAAAGATTTTACGAGTCTCTTTTAAAGTGGACGCAGAAAATGGATAGGTCGAGTACTAAAACTAAAATAAATATAAGAATACGTGTAGATGAAATATAACTTGTAAATTCGATAATTTAAGTGTAGTTAATATAAGAAAAAAATTAGAGTTTCATTAATTGAAAAATAATTTAATTGATGTATGAGACAAAATAAGATTGGAAAGGATGGGAAGTGCAGAGATTCCAGTTGATTAATGGAGGAAAGGGATGGGGCATTCCTACACTTTGTTATCTCTTGACCAATGCCTTTTCTGCCACTCTTCTATGCCGCACCTCCAACTTCAGTAAATAATATACGTCTGTCGGGGGCGCGGGAAAGCAGGTGCGGCGGAAGCGTAAGAAAAAATAAACAGAGAATCGACGAACCCATTGATTAAGATCATCAACAATGAATAACTAGAATGGCAAAGATTTCGAAATTCTTAAGATCCATTTCGATATTCTTTGAAATTTACAACATTACAATTATCCGACTCTGAAAGTTCGTTATTGTTATTTATTGTCACTGACTGATCCTCATATCATGAATTGGTAATTTGGCTGGTTCGCTGCCCACCTTTGATGTGGCAGCCGTTTCACAGGCTCCCTCTTTAGAATCGAACCACAGTTCTTCGTCACCACCTTAATAGGTCAATGTCTTACTATCGAAAGTTGAATGACGCAGAGTCGGCACGTAGGCCATGCTATCCATCGAATTATTTTTTAGGTTTTGTTGCATCACATATATATAATTGTATCTGTGAAATTTTATAATGAGTACAAATCCAACGTAACTTCCTCCATCACTATCATTTATTAAATACAAGAACTCATTTAATTCCCATCCAAGAACACTTCATTTCTTACATCATTGGCTCAGAATTTGTCCCCAACTTTTCCAATTTTCACTACCAGTCGTACATTCATGTACAACACACAATACACACACGTATACATACACAAATATGTATGTACTAAGTATGTGAAGATTGAAGACAATGAAAAATATAAATGCCGTCTTTTATCATACACAGAACAACTGCATAATCTTCACTGCTTACAACAGTACAGTTTCTTGTTAATGAACGGTCAAATACTGTTTATGTTCTGTCAAATCTCATTCAAGTCATGTCTAGTTCATTTAACTCGTATTTCACGCGGTACAAAAGGAGGAAGATTTTATGAAAAAATGGAGAGAGAAATTCTTTTGATTTTTTATATAAAAGAAAACAACTCAATTCCATTAAAGCTTACTACTCTTATTTAAAGCAACGACTAGAATCCAGATAATCGCTAACATTTAAATAATAATGAAAATTAAAAAACAACGACGAAAATTAAAAGTCCTGAACATTTAGAATCTATCCACAACAAACATAATCAAAATCCGAATTTATTTAATCAAACAAAAATACGACGAAAATCCAAAATAATGCATTTTTGGGGACCTAAACTTTTCCAGAAAATTGACACGCCACAAAATTATTTCTGTTGACGTCGATCACACTTTTTCATAAAATTTTCTTTTTTCTATACTGCATCAAATACTGTATAGAGTCGAGCTTTTTTGGTCATCATGCATTAATGTCGCACAGTGACTCTGTGAGTCAATTGACTGATAAAAAAGTAAAGTCATTGATACTAAGCATCAGTTACTAATGATGTAAAATATTTCCAACTGCATGATGCAGTATTTATTGTAGCAAAAAATAGAAGAAGTTACCATGGGACTGATAAAAAGTACTATGGGGAATTCGACTACTCTTTATAACGACTGTCACAAATTTGTACACATCATACGTCAGTCATTGAGATGATAAAGTACAAACTCAGAAGAGGGTCTCTGTATTTATTCACTAGCATTTTTCCTCTTCCTTTTCATCAGCACAGTTTTATGGCATTCCAGAGTTTACTTGGAGAGATTATTTGAAGTGAAAAACGATTATATTTTAAGAATGTGTGATTAAAAAGTATGAATTTATTAGTAGAACGTATAGTTAAAAATGAGTTTAATGAAAAATAATTTTTATATAAGTTGCGCAAACAAACTCTCAACTGAATAATTTTTGGGATGGCCCGTTTAGTGTCTTATCAAGTGTAGCTTTTTAGCTTTGACATTATCATTCGTGTCTTCGAATATGAAGTGTTGATTTGTTTTAATAAATATGTTACCTATAGTGGTCGATTTTAAAAATGATCGTGTTCCTCTTCTTACAAGTTTAACTTTTGTTGCCGCCATGCATATATGTAATCTTTAATTAAAAAAATAAAATTCAATCTATACGTGAGGGTGTTAAAGACTAATTTTTAAATGGGGTCGATCTTCATTATTAAGTACTAATAATACTTAGTATGTATCAGGTGTACATTAGCTGATAAAGAGCTTTCTTTGGTCAAGAATTTTTTTTACATATTTATGAGATTGGCAAAATCATGTGATTTACTTTTTATATTTCTCTTGCCATTTATATGGCATATACTACTATATATCGCATTCAATGCATTTATGAACTGTGAAATGTGTGTACCCTTTTGAGATTGACTAGTTTTTGACATTATATTGAAGTTTAGCATAAGGTGGAAATTAGTATGGTTCGTATTATTGCAAACATTACTAATTCGGGATTATATATGTTATCTTTCAAGTTTTAAAGAAGCGCTCATCGATCCATCAAAACCCTAATTCTAGCTAGATCGATTGAGTGACAAAACAGTTTTCCTTTTTTAAATATCTTACGATATCATAAAAGTGTGAATTTAAACGTCAAAATGTCATCAATTGGAGACAACCTTAGCACATTTGTTTTGCCCCCAAATTCAAACAAAATTGTGGGCTCCTAGTACCATAACATATACAAGTAGAAAGAAAAAAAAAAACCTAATATTTTTTCTTGAAAATGTATACCTGCATGACTAACATACAACAGTGAGCATGATTAAATAAAGTTTATTTAGGACAATGCTAAAAGAAAGTTTAAATTCAAACACACACACTCATGTGAGTGTGTATATAAGGGTTATTAAATACTGAATTTAGGAGGGAGCAGAAATTTTTCCCTTGGACTGGATTGAGTGGTAAAGTGTCAGAATGAATTAATGGCAGAAAACTAAAGAGCTTACAGTTGGAAGAAAGATATGGGTTTTTCAAATTAATGGAGTGTCTCTGCAGAGGATCTACTCATAATGTTTGTGGAATTATAAGGTTTGGTCCTTCTGATAACTCATAATTGACTAGCTCAGGATTAAAAAGCACAGCAACCACTATAGAGTGGTTGTTTTTGAATACAAAATTTTGAAAAATAGACTTTCAAAATGGGACAGCAAAACTGTGGGCCCAAGTAAATCATTTTAGTAAATTTTAATTAACATCACATTGTTAAAGGTATATCCTAGTTAAGTTAAAAATGAACAATATATAAGGACTTGAAACATCGAACTTTAATATAGTATGAGCGTTTTGAATTCAAATGAGTATTTCAATCCAATCAAAAGCTCATGTGTTTCAAGATTAATATTCAGAGACCCACCATCTTTCGAGACAATTTTAGAGTAATATCCTTGTGTGTGTGTGTGTGTGTGTGTGAGAGAGAGAGAGAGAGAGAGAGAGAGAGAGAGAGAGAGAGAGAGATTGGGCGATATATAAAGGGAGTAAAGATGTGTTGGGGTTTTACTTGTTAAGAATCTAGGAATCATCAGAGGAACTAAAATCAATTCACAGTGAAGGAAAAAGGGGTAAAGAATAATGGAAGAACAGCTCAATTCTTTAGCTGTTACTCATCTTCTTCAACACACTCTAAGGAGCTTATGCGTTCATGAAAATTCCCAATGGGTTTATGCAGTTTTTTGGAGGATCTTACCAAGAAATTATCCACCTCCAAAGTAAAAAAATACTGCTAGATTTCTGTTCTTGCATATTATGAAATAATCGAAAATTTTTCATTTAAATCATCGGAAAAACGCAGTGAGATCCAATGCAATATGTAAGATTCTTCTTCTTTTTCTGTTTTTTTCTCATAGGTGGGATAGCCAAGGAGGTGTGTATGACAGATCAAGAGGAAACAGGAGGAACTGGTATTATTTAAATAAGTGGGGTTAGATTTATTTATATGATAAATTATGCAAACTCACTTATTTTTATTGATTTATTTGTACTTGTATATCTGATATTCAGGATATTGGTTTGGGAAGATGGTTTCTGCAATTTTGCTGCTTCAACAGCTGAGATTAATCCTAGTGAATGCCCAGCCGGCTCGTCGGTTTACGAGTATCAACACTATCAGGGATTGCAGCCTGAGCTCTTCTTCAAGATGTCCCATGAAATCTACAACTATGGTGAAGGGTAAGGAGAAATTAAAGAAAACCATTTTTATTTGATGATTTCAGTGAGAATGACATAAGCAAGCTGATCTTTTCTTATCTTTTTTAAGTTTAATTGGAAAAGTTGCAGCGGATCATAGCCATAAATGGATCCACAAAGAACCAAATGATCAAGAAATTAACTTCTTATCTGCATGGCATAACTCAGCTGATTCTGTAAGCAATTATTCCTTTGAATTCTTGTTAGTTCATCTCTTTAGTGTTTGATTTCATGTTGTAAGAAATAAGAATATATCCTTCTTTTTATATATTTCTCAGTTGATTAATTAATATTTATTTATTTCTTTAATTAACAGTATCCCAGGACTTGGGAAGCTCAGTTCCAGTCTGGTATAAAGGTATTACATCAAAGAAACATCACACGAAAACACGTTTGGCACACTATACATTGGACAATATAATGGATAACAGTTTTAACTTGTTTTTCTACTTATTATTGAGTACTATACGATATTCTTTAACAAAATAAGCTATAAATGACTTGTATTAATCAAAATTGAATTACATTACAGACTATTGCCTTGATTGCTGTTAGAGAAGGTGTTATTCAGCTAGGAGCTGTTCATAAGGTCCTCTTTTTCTCTCTCTTACTTTCGAAGTGCGCACACACAAAGAAGTTAAAATTTTGTCTATATGTTGAGTCACACATTCTCTAAATGACTCATTTTCTCGTAATGTGAACTGGATATATATGAAGGTTATTGAGGACCTGAGCTATGTTGTGTTACTAAGAAAGAAGTTCAGTTACATTGAAAGCATTCCAGGGGTTCTTTTGCCACATCCATCTTCTGCAGCGTACTCCAATACACCAGAAGCATTTCATTATCAAAACAACATGATACCCCCTACTGAATTCTACAATCATTTTAATCAGCCAATGAAAATCACCCCTTCAATGAACAGCCTAGAAGCACTTCTCTCCAAGCTACCTTCTGTTATCCCGGTATCATCTCCCCCGGTTTCTGGTTACTACGAACCTCAAGCTCAACACTTAGCCTCGACAAGGCCTATCGAGCTAATGGGGGTCGATAAAGTGGCTAAGGAAGAGTTGGACGAGGAAGAAGGGAATGAGAAGGATGTTGGAGAGGCGAGCAATTCTGCGCTGCCTTATCATCACCATATGCATTTTGCTTATCATCATGACCTAAATTTAAGTAGTAGCCTGCACAACAATGAATGTTAATTAAGCTTTCGATGATGATGACGATCCTAACGTTGTAGCATTTGATCAGAATGTTTCTGCATGGTTTTCTTTAGTAGAATAATGAAGCATTTAGTTAGCTATGGAATGTTAAATTCATATCAATGGAGAGTGTATCTATCTTTTTCCCATTTGCCAAATGTCTATAGGTTTTTCTTGTTTTGCTAATTCTTCCTTGTATCACTTGGATGTCTGTCTGTCGAAGCTTAAAAATGTAACT
The DNA here is from genome assembly GCA_903798315.1 of Fraxinus greggii. NCBI lineage: Eukaryota > Viridiplantae > Streptophyta > Magnoliopsida > Lamiales > Oleaceae > Fraxinus > Fraxinus greggii. Next base: position 9,656 of record CAIGRK010330224.1, on the reverse strand, counting down.
TATTTTCTTAAAAAAAGAGTGAATTAAGAAAGTTACTTTTTGAGATTAGGTACGAATTATCAAAATAAATAAATTATCGTAACATATTTATGTTCATTAATTCCTTCTGTTCAAAATTGGATTTTATATTTGTTGGCTTCCAATCCATCAAAAATGAACCCTTAATATAGTGGGAAAGAGTTATCTTACTCGTATCAAAGGTCAAGCTTACGATTTTTGACAATTCGTCACTGACAAGCGTACACTTTTTGATAATTCAACAATGAATTGTCGAGAATTGTAAGCTTGACCACTTACGTGAGGGCAAGCTGCCCAACTCATTCTATTAATTATGTAACAACAAAATAAGTTTTACTTTCAAGAGATAATGAAGTTTTTCAAAACAAATATTTCTTGTACAATTTTAATTCTTGATAAGACATAAACATCCTTTCACGTCGTCGTCGTCGTCATCATCATCGTAATAATCTCCTACAAATTTTCATGAATTATAAGTTCTTCTATAATAATTTACGAGATCATCAATTATTAACGCCTTGTGTGTGTGTGTGTGTGTGTGTTGGGGTGGGGGACACATGAAACATGTCTACAATCTTGTCAAGTCTAAAATGCCATCAACACGATTATAAATATTTGCGAGTGCAAATAATCTTGTCAAATATATGGAATTTGTTTACAATTTGTATCATTTTTCCCTACTTGTTAACAAAAATAGGAAAAATTGTGATGAAAATAAACATCTCAGAGCCAATCAACAGCAGACTATATAGGCTGGGAGCTGCCCCAGTTTGGGCTCCATTAAAATTATTTTTTCGAGAAAAATATTACTTTATTGAAAATATGTAATTGAAAAGAAAAGAGAGAGAATGCGTTAAAATTAAAATAAAGTCCAAACAAAGGCTTAATATACTTCAGATCCAATTGAAAATATATAACACAAATATGCATTTAAAATCACACTGAAAAATCTAGCACAAATGGGACTTACAGAACCAAAAATTAAAAAACTACACAATGGAAATTTTGACATAACCTCTTATGGGTATGTTCCGTAAAAACAATATTTGATAGGACGATTTGAAAGTACAATGGACAAGATTTTTTTAATTCATTTTTCTGCTTTAGTATAATCCAATCCAACTAACGTGTCTCATAAGTAAAATTTGACTTTCACAATCTCTAACTTGAATTTCTCTTTTAACACAATGTACATGTACTACTACCCCTTAAGAGGGGGAAAGAAGAAGCAAAGAGGCATCCGAGTGTTACCAGCTGAAGCCACTCGAATTCCCAATTGCTACAAGCCGGACTACCAAAACAATACGATAAATTTGCCTAAAATTGGAAAGAACGATCATATGCCCCTCTGTTGTCAGGAAAAATGAGAGCTCGTACTTCATCAACAGCCATTCCACCTCACAAGTCAGGTGGGAAGTTCTTGATTTGCCCTTCCTCTAAAATATCTTTGTCATTCATCTTGTAACCTATCCGTATGCGCATGACTAGGGATTTCTGGGGTAAACGAATAATTTCTTAATTTACTAAAACTCAAAAATGAAAAGGGAACTAAGATCAATTGTAGAGACAGAATTGTTGAGATGAATTGCAAGAAGATAAAAGAAAATACAAATCCATGTACCTTGCCGTGCTGGCTATTTGTCACTCTTAATTTCTGTGTAATTGATCCGTTACCGCTGGCAGAAAGAGTATCACTGCTGGCTGGATCCAAGTGCAGTTGAAGAAACTGTGGATTAAATGGAAAAATTATTTGATGACAGCATTGAAAAGGGAGCTAAGAAATACTTGGTGCATAATTTGACTATCCATATGATAAGTCACGTTTTATTGCCACTGCATAAAAGAGACGAGCAAAATAGAGGGAGAATACCAATTGTTTTAACAGTCGGCTTATTTTTCTCATAAATAAGATGAATGCAAGACAATAAGAACATGAAAGTACACATAAATTGAGAAACCATGATACCAGTTTATGTAATATAAGAAAAAAGTGAAAGGGTGCATGCATTGAAAATAAGATATTAAGAAAAAGATGCAGAACCTATCAAAAGAAAAGGTAAAAGGTGATTGCATTATACCTTGGGGACCGCTGCCTGGAATGTAAAATTTGAATACATATTAGGTGATTTGTTAAAAAATTGTGCCTCAATAAGTGTGGCCTGTGGGTTTTCAGGCTGCTTTGAGAAGTTGAATGTAATTCTCAAGGAGCTGCTCTCGAATGCAACGATTGATGGAAGGGTCAGGCCATTCTTTTCAACAACTGAAAGCAAGGGTATCAAAATATCAGGAACAAGTTAACGACGCCGACTAGATACATACTTCGATGAAACATACCAGGCACTGATGAACTGGCTGCAAACCCATCCAACAAATCCATCATAGAACTTCCAACAGGAGAAGAAGTTTGTGCGGAAAGCGCAGGAGGGGAGGTCAATGTGTCTAACATGTCCAGCGAATTTGTATTATCCAGATTGGATGATAACATATTGGGCATGGATGAACTACTTTGAGCTGGAGGTGTTCCAATTGACAAAAGATCCAGTAGGACATCGTTACTGCTCTTCTGAGTCTGATTGGTGCCTGAAATGTTTAAAAGAAAAAGAGCGATTAAAAATAGGGAAGAATAATCGATATCAAGATATATCAAGTTTTATTCCCAAAATATAAATTATCCAGTGTAACTACAACTTTCAAATCACAGTTTATGATCTAACGGAGAACAGTCATCTATCTACTTATATTATAAAAACGAACCAATACTTTTGTTGTCTCCTTGTAACATGGATGACTAATGTCTCATTACGTGCCAAATGGCAATGACATGTAAACCAAAACGGTCATGTATGTTCGAATCTCACTTCTTAGTTATGCAGGAATTGCTTGAGAAGCTTCTATAAAGGAGGAAGTATTAGAGATCAGTATCATTTGAGACATGATTTTTAACGAGGCTTTCAAATAGTACAACTGAAATATATAACTGCAAAAACTAATTTTTGTTTCACATCCGTGCATAAGTAAAATCAACCTGGACGTGATAAAGCTGGTGAATGGTCAACACCGAGAAGATCCTGAAGAAAATCTCCACCAGAAGATCTAGGCGCTGTAACGTCATCCGAAGTGAGATCAAGCAAATCAACAAGAGGAGATGAAGTGTGTTTAGAAACTCCATTTGGAAGATTTAGTGGAGCTCCTTGTGAAGTTGAAACCGCAGCTGGCACAGAACCGGCCCTTCTGCTGCTATAGGTTGCCTCATCAAGGGCTGGCATCCTTTCAACCAGTGCAGACCTGAACAAATGCAACCCAGAAGCTTATTACAATCATACTCGAAACAATTCCGAACAAATTTTCTGAGAAGAGGCAAGTGAAGCAGAAGAAATAGCTTCCACACCTGATGTTAGGATGCTTCTCAATGATAGAATGAAACTCAATGGCTCGCTGTTGCAGTTCAAGCACAAGGCTTCCTTTATAATGAAGGACAATATTATTTATTCTCCTGTAATACATGATATTTGCATAATTTCAGACTCAGTTAAGGAAATCAAAGAACTTACCAAGTTACCATTATTAAAAATAAACAGGTATGCATTCAGGTCTATGCAGTAATAAATACATTATATTTACTTAAAGAAGGTAGAACCAAAAAGATGTAGAATTCTGACAAAAATGAATATTAGTATATAAGATCTGTAACATGACAAGGTCAGGAAAACAAATCATGAAAGAGAAAAAGTGTAAATATATAATTATGACAAGGTTTGTGACTACTACACTCACTCTACAAGTTGGCAACCAAGTGGACATATGTACAGTAAATCAGTATTTTCCAAGAAAAGCAATGACAACATACTGTGAACAGGATGAAAAACGAATTGACAGCTTTAACAGTGCAATCAGACACATTGACCGGGTCGGGAGATCCAGATGGCGTCTAATAGCAGTTTCAACAACATCCACAGCTTCAGACTCAGTTACCTGCTCCAGAAAACAAATTCATGAAAGATGCCCAAGAAAATGAGGGACACAGAAGCACACACAAAGTCACTGGATGAGGTGCTCGTAGAAGTGATGGCGCTGTCAATGATACTTAATTGTTAGTCCCAAGCACCCAGATTTTGATAAAGGTGAAGTGTACATTTGTGGTAAACTATTGAGATAAAGTATATATGGCTCTTTGGCATTAAAAAATAATAATAAATCTCGCAACTGAATAGATAACAGGCAAATTCACAATCATTCATCAGATAACCATTTTCTTCATCTCTCTCTCTTCAATTCATGGAAAGAAATGGGCAATTATATGGTTATACAGATGTGCGCATCATTCATACTTTCAGTGAAGGTTTGATTATGAAAATTATTTGAAATGACCTCTTAAAGAAGCATGAACTCACAGTTATTGGATTTTCCCCAGCAAGCATTCCTGCATTATTAACCAACATTTCACCATATTCTCCAATGCACCAAACAGCAACTCGAACAAGAGTTACCTTGCGAAAACAAGTTGGCAGTGTACACATATAAGCACAAAAATAAACCAAATCATATACAGCTCCTACTCCAGGCTTTAATTGCAAGGTAAGAAGAGGCGCAGCAATAAGTTACCTGTTCACCTGCAGTTTGTACAGCTCTATACAGTGACCTAACAGTATATCCATGGAGGTCAGAAGCATTTGTGATCACAACAATAAGGGCATGCCACACTTCTTCCTTCACGTGATTTCCAGCCTGCAATGAGTTCACAAAAATCAACACTCACATAAAGAAGACTAACTCCATTGTCAAGCATTAAGATAAAGGAAAATTGCAACCAGTCCCTAACATTTGGGATCATTGGCATTTGAGTTCTCAACCTTCAATTTTCTTAGAAAGGGAATAAGGGATCTCCTTGGGACAGTTCCCATCAAAACAGGCATTAAATTGAGTAAAATGCAATTTTGCCTCGATTCAAATAAGCAAAAAAATTGGACATAAAAAGGAAAATTATAGAGAGGAAAAAAAGGCCCCTTACTCCCTCCCCCATCCCACAATAATCCTACTGTTCAGCCATCATCGTTCCCCCGTTAAAAAAGATTCTTTCATTAATCTTTTTTTAACAGGTAAGAACCTCAACGAAGATACTCCAAGAAAGGTAGAAGAATGCATAAAATTAAAATTCAAAGACTCCTCCAGTGAACCTAGAACTTGATCAAATGAATTTAATCTCAATTGGAATGAACATTAAGGTGGCTGACCAGATAAGAGGTAGAACAACAGGGGAGGGGAGAGTGGACTGTGGCGAAAGGAGAGGGAGATGTTCCCACTGGGGAAGAGGAAAGGGGAAACTAGGGCGGACAGGGTGGGAAGGGAAGTGTCTTCTTTTTCATCTTTCCCTTTTTTTTTTTTCCCCTTTCTTCATCTTCATCTTCATCTTCTTCTTCTTCTTCTTCTTCTTCTTCTTCTTCTTCTTCTTCTTCTTCCTTTTTTTTTCCCCTCTTTTTGTGTGTTTTCCTTTTTATTTCTTCTTTTCCTTAACTTTCCTAGT
>CAIGRK010330198.1:0-11594 GCA_903798315.1 Fraxinus greggii | reverse complement strand
TTCCACATGGGTGGAAGTTTCTTAATAATTGCAGCCACTTGAAATGATTCACTTAGAGACATTCTCGGCGTGAATGTCATGGAGCATAACTTGCAATTCTTGAATCTACCACTTCGTAGTCTAAGAATTTCTCCACAATGAACTTTTTAGTTCTAGCATTTTTAGTCTTGTATTTCTTTTTCAAGGATTTCCATAGTTCCTTTACAGATTTCATGGAACTATACACATTATATAATGTGTTATCCAACATATTCAAAATATAATTTCTGTATTAGAAGTTGGAATGTTTCCAAACATCCAATGCAATCAATGATGCTATATTATTTTCCACTTCTTGTATTGAGAAACATCTTCTTTCAAGAGTTTCGTCTAAGTTTAGGGTCGTGAGATGGAACAACATTTTCTCATGTCATCTCTTGAAATCAATCCCACTAAACTTCTTCTATTTCTCTCCATGTGGAACGGAATTAGTATGAATGGTGGTAGGGGCAACTGCAACCAGAGGAATCACAACGGTAGGAGCCAAGTTAGGTAACATTCCTTCCAAAGTTCACATATTCAAAGTATCATTCAAAGGTATCGGTATTGTTAACTGTGTTCATTTTTGTTTACACAAAACAGAAGATAAACCGAAATCAAATTTGAGAAGGAGTAGAAGAAGTTAAACCGAAGCGAAATCAATTTAACCGAATACAATACAAAAATAAAGTTAATACTCAAACGAAAATTTGACTTAGGAATGTTGATCAAAATGATAGATTTGAGTGATAACTTTAAACCAAAATAGCTTACCAACCTTACCAAAAATTTGATAGAGTAATGGTAAGGATATGAGTGAAAAACACCAAATGAAAATAATGTCAAAGCAACACCAAAAGAAATGTATGCAAATTCGAGGCAAGAGTTGAACTCGTTGTCCTTAAGTTGAATTTGCTTCGTAAGGATGCCCACGGATAATGACCATCTCCCAAGATACAACGACAAAATTTTTGTGTTAGTAGTACTTCAAAACACAAGAACAACGAACCGAAGACTGAATTTTTTACTCATTCTTATGAAAATGGAAAAACAGCTTTTTATCTGGAACTTTGGCTAGGAAAAGAGGAATTATTGTTATGCTATGATTGCATATTATTGGGATGGACAAATGGACATTCTAATGGTCTATTTACAGAGGAGGAAATGTTGTGAGTGAAGTGACACGCTCCAAAATCAACAACCTTTGCCAAGGGTTGCAGTTTTTGCTATCGCTAGCATGTCGCCATTGCATCGCTCGAGCATAAAAAACAGAAACTCCGTCACTCGCCTGTTGTTAGCATGTCGCCCTAGGCGAGCAATAGAGTCGGGCAAATATCCAGCCAGTTTTATCTTTTTTCTTCCAACTTTAGACCGTAATTTTTCATTCACTCGGAATTGATTTGGAGATTCTAAATATACCTTGATGATCTACTAGACGAGTAGAACAAGGTAGTCTATTTATTTTTATAATTTGACTGTCGGATCAAGTTCAAAAATTTGGTCAAAATTGACACGAAAATCATTTTTTCATGGTTTAATACTTAACCAATTTCAACACAAATGGCTTGACTTACCTAATTCTTTGGGAAAATTGAACTATTGTCGTAGATAATGAGGCCCATTACTAAACCTCTAATAATCGGAGTTTCCTGTGGGTACTTTTTGGGCTTCAGGTGCTTAATAATTGGGCTACTTGAATAAAGGTTTAAGCCCAATGATTTGATCTATGTTGGCTGACCTGGTTGCTTATTACTTGTTGTTGCTAGAATTGGAAGCAGTTTTGGTTAATTTTTTATTTTTTTATTACATTGGTGAAGTACATATAAATAGGAAAAAAAAAATGTAGTCCTAATTTAGGCTATACACAATTGGTGGCTAATATCATGGTTGATCCCTTAATAGGGAAAATTTGTATTGAGTGTATTTCCTAATTTGATATCTAACAGCTCACACCAACATTCCCCTCAAGTTGATGCCGATAGATCTCTGATGCTCAATTTGTCGAGTGAGTTGTGAAAGTCTTTGCTTGATACCGCCTTTGTGAATATATTTGCTAGTTGAACTTCGACTTCACAAATGGAAATTGAATTATTTTTACATCCAGATTCTCCTTGACAAAGTGTTTATACTCTTCCATGTGTTTGTCCGATCATGTTTAACAGGATTGTGAGCTATGGCAATAGCAGCTTTGTTGTCACCATAGAGATCTATCTTGGAAGAATGGGTGAAGCCAATTTCAGTAAGTAACTTCTTGATCTAGAGGAGTTCATAAAGTCCTTTGGCATCCACAAAATTTGACTTTGGCGCTTGGTAGTGCCAGTACTTTTTGTTTCTTACTTCTTTATGTAATAAGATTCTTGCCAACAAAAGTGAAATAACCTGAGATGGATTTCCAGTCTTATATGTTTCTAGCCTAATTTTCATATGTATAGTCATTCACTTGTAATTGATCTATCTGTTCTACATTTGTATTTTTTGAGAACATAGTCATTTTCCTAGTACGGACTTTAGGTATCAAAGTATCCAGGTCACAGCATCCATGTGATCCTCAATAGAATTATGCATGAATTGACTAACCACACTTACAACATATGCAATGTCTGGACGAATATAGGAGAGGTATATTAGCTTACCAACTAACCTCTGGTACCTCTTTCTATTCGTTGGTACTTGGTCTAGATATTCACCAAGATGGTGATATTATACAATTGGATAATCCACTGGTTTGCACTCCAATATTTCTACCTCAGTTAAATAAGCCCAACACATACTTTTTTGGGAGAAAAATATTCCATGTCTTGACCTAGCCACTTCAATTCTCAGAAAGTATTTAAGTTCTCCCAAATTCTTCATTTCAAACTCAGTTGTCAACTACTTCTGAAGTCTAGATATTTCTTCTTCATCCTCCCCTATTTTATTATCTATATACACTATCAAGGCAGTTACCTTGCCTGATTTGTGTTTCAAAAATAGTGTGTGGTTTGAGTTAGTTTACTTAAACCCATATTTCTTCATTGCTAGACTAAACCTCCAAAACCATGCTCGAGGTGATTGTTTCAGTCCATATAGCACTCCCTGCAACTTGCACACCACCTTGGTACCGAGGATATTGTGCAAATCGGAGAGAGTATGCATACTTCTTCTTTGAGGTCACCATGAAGAAATGTGTTCTTTACACCAAGTTGATGTAGTTGCTAGCTGAGTTTAGTTGCAAGAGACAACAATATCCTAACATTGTTTAATTTAGGAACTGGTGGTGAAAAAGTTTTTTGGTAGTCTATCCCATATGTCTCTGGATACCCTTTTGCCACCAGCCTTGCTTTGTACCTCTAGATAGATCCATTTTCCTTGTGTTTGATGGAAAATATCCATTTGCATCCGAAGTTTTCTTTCCTTCAGGTAATTTAACTATGATTCACGTATCATTTTGTAAAAATGCTTCCATTTCTTCTTTTGTTGCATAAGTCTACTTTGAATCTGACAAGGCTTCCTGAACTTCTGCTGGGACATAACCTGAGGAGAATATGTGTACAAATGCTCTTAAGGATTCTAATATTCTCTTAGAGACACATAGTTGGCAATCAAATACTTCAATCTCCATTCTTTAATCATCGGAGACTATTTGTTCGGTGGCTTGCCATAATTTTGTCAGAAAGGTCATGTTTACCTAGTAGGGTTATCAAAGTAATTCATATTTGAAGGTGTATCAAGAGTGTTTACCTCAAAATATTCTCAGGGGATGCGTCTGACATACTGAGGAATGTAAGAATCTGGTTTAGCTTCTGTAGACATATCATCTCCAAAATGTGCCTTCGACTCTGTAGGTAGTCTGCATTGTATTCGGCTCTATAAGTGTGTTATGCTCTATTTCAATGTTCGGCCAGTCAAAGGGCAACCAAATTTGCTCTTCATTGTGTGTCTCCCTTTGAAGAGGAGAATTGGTAGTCGAGGAGAAAAATGTGTCAAATTTCAAGAAAGTGACACTCATAGTCACATAGGTGCATTTGGTGGAGGGATCATAGCATCAATAGCCCTTCTGGTGTACACCATAGGCCAAGAAGAGATAGCGGAAGGTGTAGGGATCAAGCTTCATCCATTAGCTTTTGTGAAGATGTACATAGACCATACAATCAAATATTCTGGCAGTGCGCATTAGTATTATGGGTAGAGTGACATGAGATGCTAGGACCTATAACGATGTCTTAAAATTTAGGATTTTAGAAAGCATCTGATTGAGTAAATATGTTGTGGTGGACACCGTATCAGGCCAGTAGCTATTAGGGACATGAGTTCCATGGAATAAAGCATGTGTTGTCTCAAGGATATGGTGATTCTTCTGCTGAGCAATGTTATTTTACTAAGAGTCCATGCCATCTCATAAATAAGGCCATAGTTTTCATAGTAGGTACCGAAAGTGCCGATTGTCATATTCTCCACCATTGTCGGAGCATATAAGTTGAAGCTTGGCAGAGAATTATGTTTGAATAATGACATTAATGACTGAAACACTTTTAATACTTCATCCTTATGTTTCAATAAGTAAAGTTAGGTTATGTATGTACAATCATCAACAAAGATGACAAACCAATGAACCCTAGACCCACAAAGATAGGAGAAAAGGCCCCATACATCAGAGTGAGTTAAGGCAAATGGAATACGAAAAAGATATACGAAAGTGATGGTACAAGTAAAGTATGAGATAAATTTAGGGAGACAAAGATACAGAGCCAGCCCCTGTGAATGGATAAATGGCCCTATTTTCATTTGCAACACTAGTGCGTCGAGGTGGAGACTTCTAAGTAAAATCTCTTGCTTCATATGGCATATGATCAATAGCCCCAGAGTCGAGTAACCATGCACCACTATCTTCTTCCCTGGAGTTGGTAGTCAATACTGAACAAAAATTACCTAGTTTCGAGGTGGAGTCCACATCTCAAGGAGACTTAATTTGGGAGTATCAAAGACAATTGGGATTCCAGTGTTACCATATATGCCTTACCCGTATGCTAATCGGTACTAGTCATGTCTTTTTTTTTTTCATTTTTTCTTGCAACTCATGCCACCTGTCAGGATATTCATTAAGTTTAAAGCAGTTATCATGTGTGTGCCTTGTATTTCCAAAATGAGAGCATTTAGCTCCCTCGTTGGTTCCTATGTTTTGTTAGTGTCTATTAATAGAATTATATTGCAAGCGTACTTTGTCAAATTTTATAATATAATAATGAATTAGGATGTCGAACTCACATGGATTGATAATTAAACTTCTATTAAGTACTATAATTAGAATAACTCTCACTTTTCTGGACAATCGACTTAACAAGATCACTAAAATTTAACTAAATTGAACTTGAAGTAATAAATAAATCAACAATGAAATGCCCAACTTAAGAAGTAAACAAGATGAAAAGAGCCTAGGGGTTTTGATTTTATCTAACTATCAACTATATCTTTTAATTCTCTATTAATCTCCAATTGGTTTTCATAGTTTATAAACAAAGAACAATATTATATTTATACTCCATCTCTCAAGTGCTGAGTGAAAATCATTCTTAAATTCCGATTTTAATAGCTCTATTCCAAATAAAGAATATAAGATTTCATAAGTTCTACGATTCTTTATAAAAAAAGAAGCTTCAAAGGATTTATATGCTCTCTTTAACCTTATAGAATCTTAGGTTGTGTTAGTCAATAATCACATCTAAAGCATTAAAAGTGGAATAACACAAATAAATTTTGAATAAAACTTCAAGAAGATAGATTGAAAATTAAGACATAGTATCAAATTAAGATTACATCAATCCCCTAGATAAATGATACTTCATGATTGAAAATAAAGAAAACTCAAAGTTCATAATCATAAACATGGAGGAGAAAAACAGAAAACTATTTTGGAGTTTAATCAATCTTTATTTTCACCATATTTTCCTTCAATTGCTTTCTTCTATAGATTAGTCACCCAAGTGTCTCCAACACTCTCTAAAAGGTTTTATTTATAGCCCCCTCAATGTCCATCTCGAATTAGGTTTAATTAGGCCTTATTCAGATTAATTAAACCCATTCTGGTCGTGGCATAGAGCTAAGGCGCTGTTTAAGTAGGGCTGAAGCGCCAATTTTTATCTGTGGCACCTAGGCACTGGTAATGTGGCGCCTATGTGTTACCTGTTCTTTCCATTTACCTTGATTTCTGCATCTCTAAGGTGCTGCATTTTTTGTCCATTGTTCTTCTCTTCTTAGCATGTTTTCAAGTTCTTGCTTCTACGGTTCATATCATCATCACTCTTTGGCTCCCTAATTACTCCAATAGTCTCCTCTTGTTACTATTTCACATAATCTACAACAAAACACAAAAACATACATCAAAACATCCTAAAACTCTTAAAATCATTGAGCTTAAATAATATGATTGCATGAGTCAAACACACTCATCAAATGCATCCAAACTTAATAATTTGCTAATCCTCGAACAAACATAAAAGAAAAGAAACACATAAACAAAACTAATACACATCTAAACCAACTAATATGCAACAACTTTCACACTTAGTAACCCGTTCTTTTTTAGGATTGAAAACATTATATTGAATCTATGAACTGTTTCAAAATTACAATGTAAAAGCAAAATTTTTACTTATCCAATGTAAAATGGGCATATGTTTGAAGAATTAAGTGAAATTTTGTACATTCGCAAGTTGATTCAAAGCTCGACTCCCAATGGTCAAATATATCGTTTCTTCACTCGTGGGATACAAACTCTCAAACTTACTCTCTTGATTCTTTTCCTAAGGTGTATTCTGAGGTTGGCTTTCAAATCACTCATTCATTTTACAGCTCCAATTTAGTTGGTGTCACGCATTTTATACAACGTAAATTATATCGCAAGTGTACAATGTCAAGTTTTGTAATATATGAATGGAGTTAGAGTGTCGAAACTCATAGGGATTTTAATTTAATTTTATACTGAGTACTATATTTCTATAACTTCTATTTTATTTAGAGAATAAATTTTTAAATCAATGTTTTACCTAAACTAGGGATGATTGTGACGAATTCAATGAATAAATGCAAGTTATACGAAATAATCAATATAGAAAAGCCAAAGCTAAGATTTCACCTAACTATCAAACATGATTTCAAAAATCTAGTCATCTCTATTCAATTTTTCATGTTTATAAGTGAAAACCTTAATGTAATCCTATCACCTCTCTCGAGTGTCGGGCAAAAAGTAATCATATAAATTAATTACAATATTTTTATTCCGAATTAAATTCAAGATTTATTAAAATCGTGGTTCTTAGTTGGAACAAGACAAGCTTCATAGATTCTAAACTTCTCTTGAAATCCATAAATTCTAGGTTGTGTTATTGTTGTGATCGCATCTAAATTCCCCTCTCTTGAGTATCGGAATTGACTAACATCTAATCATTCAATTAATGACCAATTAATTGAAAGAATTAAATCAATAAAACAAATAAAAGGGAAGGAAAATTTCATTGAAATAACTAAAACAAAATCAAATCATATCCTCGAGTTTCGGCTAATCAAACCCTAGAAAAATTATTTAGTTCATAATGTAAGACACGGAATCTATACAATTCATAAAGAATAATACGAAGAGAAGAAAGATAAAACTATTTTTTGGATAGTTGAATCAATGTTCTTCATTAAGTTGCCTTTTACTCCTTAAATCTTGCCCATTTGAATTGTTGCTCTTTACTCGATGATTTTTTTATTGAAAAGTTGTTTTTAAGGTTGTATTTATATCATCATGAAGTCTTGGAAGTGTTGGGGTTGGATTGGGCCAATAAAAGAGTCCAAATAAATAAAACATTATTTTCGCATGACAGTACCTCGACGCTGGCATCGCAGCTCCGCGGCAGCGAGATTCTTCTTCTAGTGGCACTGCGGCGCCACACATTTTGCTTCTTCTGTTCTTCTGGCACTGCGGCAACAGAACTCTGCCCACTTTTTTTCTTCTGCATCATGGCGTTGCGGCGCCACTTTTCTAACTTTTTCTTCTCCTTTTCTTCTCTTCTTTTCCACCTTTTTTCACCGCTTCAATCAACCTATATCACAACATCGCTAAATAACAAGTTAAAAGTGGTATTATAACAATGAGTGAAATACACTTATCATATGGCTTGAAACAAGCACCCAAATAGTGGTATGAAAAGTTTGATAATGAGAAATTGAAGCTCAAATTTGATGAATTGGTGAAAAGTTTATGTGTTGGAGGGAAAACCAATTAAGTTTGTCAACATAGGAAGTTTACAAAGACAAATACTACTTTATATATAGTTATACTTTGGAATGATGTAATAATGTGCAGCATAGATGCTCTCTCCACGTGCGCGCACACAAGATGAAATTCAAGGACTGAATGAGCACTTTGGACCTTGAGTTTGTGTGCAGGTATGACCTTCACACACTAATATCGGACTGAACGAACGAAAAATTGGCCCCTTATAAGGGTCCACATTTTTCCGTTATTTCCTGTATAATTTTATTATTTTTTTCCAAATAAAACCTTCCAAACTCTAACTCATGATATTCACATGGTTATGTCTATATTAATGGAGAGATTAAAAGCCACATTAATAGTGGTTAATCACTATAATTCCTAGCATGTTAATTCTCCATTGCAGCCTTTTTATGCATTCGCTTTTCCTCCCTTCTTTATAGACAAACTCCTTTATGCTTCTGCACACAGTTTCCATTTTCCATTTTTCTATCTAAAGAATTCCATGTTTATGTCCAAAGTCATGGTGGTCGTGTTTAGAGATTTAGTTATTTCATTGGAGTAGCATTTGAAGTGCTCAGACTCTACTGATTTTTAGTTGTATCTCAGGATATAGTTTGAGAACATTGTGTAATACTTATGTCTCGATTTGCAAATTCCTTTTCCCTTTTGTGATTAATATATTATTGCAGTTTATTCTTGTTTAGTGTATGAAATATTATATTCTGCAAATAAATTTTGTAAAAAATTAAACTTTAGTTTAGAATCATATTCATACTATATTTCTATATCCATCAATAAATTAACATGAATTGCATCTTTAGAACTGAGATGGAAATAACTCCCTCCTATAAGGAAAGTGAAAAAAATCGAACGTGTTTCTGCCAACAAAATACTAGTTGATTAAAGAGTGAGGAAGATTAGACGAAATAAAAGGTGTTAGGAATTAACTTTTTTAAATAATCAAGAAGATACCTCATGAATCTAACTCTGACCAATAGTTAAAAAGAACAAAATGAAAACATTTAGGTTAAAAGAACCACAAATGAGAAACCACAATGCAGTGTTCAATTGCATTAGCAGGTGGAGGAAAATCGTCAAAAGTAAATAATACATGTTAGATTCCAGCCATCATACGCAATGTAAGAGTAAATGAATAATGGGATCAAGAAATGTTTGCCTTATTCTTTTGCTTTATCTATTGGGTTACACAGATAACATCCATGAATAACTTCAACATAGAACATTACTAGAGAAGCATAGCCACTACATACCTGCAAACATGATATCAAATTTATGAAGAATGGAAACCTACTTTTACCACCTATCGCTCAAGCTGGCTTACCCTATCATTGCAAGATTTTACTGCAGACTGAGACACAGATTTGCTTGTGGAGCCCTTAGATGAAGCATTAATTGGTTCTGTATCTACACGTCTTCTGATGGACTAGGTGCTTCATTAGCCCTATCAACTGAGTGAGATGTTACTTTGCCTCGATGGTTAAAGCAAGAAACATGTAGAAATATGGACTCCAATCCACCAATTTCCTGCCTCAGTCGACCAATCAACAAACCCAAATCCTAAACCTATCTTCCAATTGGTTACTTCTTGTTCTCCACAAACGAATGTGTGAAGGTTACTATAGCCTTACAAGACAGCTACAGAGGCTAGGGAAGAAGGAGGGAAAACAAGGTACAGTCAAGCACAAAGCCAAGGATGTTATTTTTCGTCTCAGACGGCTGCCAAATTTTGACACTATGAACACAACAGTAACGGGGCGGCATAAATAAGGTACGAAGAGTGGGCTTTAGGTTAATAGGTAATAGAGGCCCAATAGGTATCATATAAGTGAGTTGTCAACTGAGAAGACATCCAAGATAATGAGTCGGGCCATGAGTAATACTAATTAAATTAGGTTACTTCAAATGGCCCAAATAGGTTGTATGATTAGTTTGTTTGATTGTGATGTCGATATTTCACTTTACTTATTGGCCGAGCCCTATGAAATATAATTCAAGACTAAAACGGTTTAACATCATCGCTCGGGATTTATTAGGTATCAAAACCCAATAAATCTCCACCTTGATACCCAATCAATCTGCAAGCAACCAAAACACATAATTTATACTTGCATAATCAAGGTAACCAATAAAATTGGAATTACAGACCTTACCTCGTGTTTCGAACCCGAAACACATACCATACCTGCTTCATATACTCATCAGGGCTAAGATCAAGAACATCCAAGTAGAAGCAGATAATCACAATAGTCAATCAAGAGCAAATAAACATGCAATGAAGATATCATATAGGATAACACAGACCTTTAAAAAAAGACACGTTCACACAGAACAATAGATTAACACCAAGTTAATCAGGCACATGATCAACACATATGCAACAAATGCATAAATGACCTCATGAAAAGATCTCACCACACTTATCCTATCCCATTCTGTGTCGCTCACATCTCGAGAACACATGTCTCACATCACGAACACCATGCTCACTAGACTAATCACTCAACTCATGTCTAACTGGTAAGTCATAATAGATCCTAAGTTCTTGGGATAATCCTCTATCACCACATTACTTCTCCCAACCTAAGTGGATAATGGGTCTCCACCTAACATAAGTGATAGAAGTGCCTCTCTCACACTCCACATGATCAGGGTCTCTTCACAGATAAATCAGGATTTATTGGGTATCAAAAAACCCTACAAATCTCCACATTGATACCCAATCAATCTGCAAGCAAACAAAACACAAAGTTTATACTTGCATAATCAAGGTAACCAATAAAATTGGAATTACAGACCTTACCTCGTGTTTCGAACCCGAAACACATACCATACCTGCTTCATATACTCACCAGGGCTAAGATCAAGAACATCCAAGTAGAAGCAAATAATCACAATAGTCAATCAAGAGCAAATAAACATGCAATGAAGATATCATATAGGATAACACGGACCTTTAAAAAAAGACACGTTCACACAGAACAATAGATTAACACCAAGTTAATCGGCACATGATCAACACATATGCAATAAATGCATAAATGACCTCATGAAAAGATCTCACCACACTTATCCTATCCCATTCTATGTCGCTCACATCTTGAGAACACATATCTCACATCACGGCCACCATGCTCACTAGACTAATCACTCAACTCATGTCTAACTGGTAAGTCATAATAGATCCTAAGTTCTTGGGATAATCCTCTATCACTACATTACTTCTCCCAACCTAAGTGGATAATGGGTCTCCACCTAACATAAGTGATAGAAGTGCCTCTCTCACACTCCACATGATCAGGGTCTCTTCACAGATAAA
>CAIGRK010330149.1:0-10814 GCA_903798315.1 Fraxinus greggii | reverse complement strand
TTAAAAAAAATTAAATGGGGCGGGCCCCCGTTACCGGTCCTTTCTCCGAACCCACCCGGGACGTAATTTTCCGCCCCGTTCCTACCCCGAATACCCGATTAAGCTGGTCACGATTATCAGATTTTTTGCCATCCCTAGATGGCACAGGTGGTGAAATGGTAGTAATGGCGAGCAGAATTCAGGCGAGATCAAAGACAAAGCAGAATGTTACAGATTGAGAACAACCTGTATATCTGGTATTTGATTCTTTCAATCTCATCTCACCAAGTTGTAACATGGAGGTGGTGGTGGTGGTTGGTTATCTGGTGGTCGTGTTGACAGTGGTGATGTGGGCAATGTTGGTGAGGTTATGTGATGTTGGATATGGTGGTGATTGTGGTTTTGTTGGTGGCGGCAGCGGTGGGTTTGTTGAGGTGGTGGTAGAATGACGTGATGATGTGGTGGTGTGTTTCTGTAATGTGTTGATTTGTTTGAGGTGGTTGTGTTGCTGTCTGGTGGTGGTTTTGGAGGCGGTTCTTCTAGAGGGAGTAGTGTAATGGTCACAAGTGTTGGTTGTGATCACAGAATATTTAGTTGATTGTGACCATTAAATTGATTAACATGTGACTAATAAACAATATGTGACCAATGAAAAAGATAAATTGTGGTCAAGAAATAATGTGTGAACTAAAAATTTTTTAATTTGTGACCGAGAATTTTGACAATTTGTGGTTGTCTACTAAATTGTGACTTGAAAATATTTGTGAATTGTGATCTTTAAATAAATTGTGACGTATAAATTTTTAATTTTTGGCCGATATGCAAATGAATTGTAACCGTAAAATAATTNATCACAGAATATTTAGTTGATTGTGACCATTAAATTGATTAACATGTGACTAATAAACAATATGTGACCAATGAAAAAGATAAATTGTGGTCAAGAAATAATGTGTGAACTAAAAATTTTTTAATTTGTGACCGAGAATTTTGACAATTTGTGGTTGTCTACTAAATTGTGACTTGAAAATATTTGTGAATTGTGATCTTTAAATAAATTGTGACGTATAAATTTTTAATTTTTGGCCGATATGCAAATGAATTGTAACCGTAAAATAATTTGTAATATATAAAATTTCTGATTTGTGCGAAATATAATATGTGACTAATTAAATCATTAATTTGTGAGCAAATTATTTAGATTTGTGAACTTAATATATTTAATTAATAAAATATATAATTAATTAATAAAATCTTATTTTTAAAATTTGAAACTTTTGTTCTTAGTTTTAAAATGGGTAATACTTAACCTCTTATTTATGAATTCTTATCTTAGTTAATTTCCCATTTATTGGGCCGCTCCTTATCCGTGTGATTCTAGATAAGGAAATTACGCAAAACCAGAATTTTAAAGTTTCAATTTCAAATTTTAGATATAAACTTTATTTATACAAAAATCAGATATTAATTCATATATTTCATCTATATTCTCTCTCTAATTCATAATTACCCAAACCTCTCTCTCGTCCCCGCCTGCTCTCCCCCCTATCTCTCTCTCTCCCCTCCTCCCCCCATGCAACACATTGTGATGACACCTTCGATGCGCCGCTCACGACGTCGCTGCCACAGCAGCGTCCCTTTGAAAGCTAATCCTATCGTCAACGATGGCTCCGTTTGCACATTGCCTCTGCAGTAGTGGTGCTTACGGCGCCACTGTAGCGACATCACCTCTCAGAGCGGCGTCGCTGACACTGTGCCCGCTACAGTTGATGTTTTTGTGGTGTGATATTTGTAGTGGTGTCTCGCAGTTGGTGGTATTTGTAGTGGTGTTTCGCAGTTGGTGCTGTATGTTGATGGTGGTGTTGCAAAAATGGTGGTGGTGGCAGCAATTGTGTCTGGTGGCAGCGATGGCAGAGGTGGTTGTGATGATTAATAAGTTTGGGACGAAGTGGAACAACAGGTCTTGAGCAGTGTTGGTTTGTGTCTGGGAGGTGATGTGGTTGTTATGGTGGGTTGTGTGTGGTGGTGTTGTGGTTGATTTAGCGGTGATGACGGAGGTGGAGTTAGTTCCCTGCGGCAGATTTGGGAATTTTTTTGGTGAGGGTTGTGGTTTTAGTGTGGTAGGCTGGTGGTGCTGATTGCCGTGTTTGAGATAATGAGTGTGCAGTTGGTGGCGACGACTGTGGTGGTGGTAGTGTGGCGGTGCTCTGAGGTAGGGCAATTTTCATGAGTTTTGTGGCAGTGCTATTTTTGGGTGATTTTTGTTTGTTTCGTTTGTTGTTGGTGATGGTGTCGATGTCAGTGGCGGTTGCTGGTTGTGGTCTTGGGGTGGTCATCGTAGTGTCAGTAGGTGCGGCTGTTGTTGTAGATTTGATTTGTTGGTGTTTTTTGGGCGAATGTGACAACGATTTTGTTGGTGGTGGTGGTTTTGGTGAGGTGGTGGTGATGGTGATTTTGAAGTGGAAAATGATAGTTGTTGGAAGTGGTGCCTGATGAATTGGGGTAGGTAGTGGAATTAAGAGGGTTTGTGTTATTTGAGATTGTGACCATTAATTTGGGTATTCTGTGACTAAAAAATAACATGTGATTGATAAGAGATGTATTCGGCCCATGTAATTTGGACTTAGCTATTAAAAATGAAAAAAATTCAAATCTAAAATATTAAGTTTAACCCATTTTAAAATTAAGAAATAAAGTTATTATTTTAAAAAATCAGATATTAATTAAATTTTATTTATGAAATAATTAATTAAAACATATTTTATTACTTAAATATATTAAAGTCACAATTATATACCATTGTTCACAAATTATCGCATTAATTAGTTACAAATTATTTCTCGGTAACAAATTTGAAATTTTATAAGTCACAAATTATTCTACGGTCACAAATTAAAAATTTTATATGTCACAATTTATTTATCAGTTACACATCAAAACAATTACAAGTCACAATTCTATACAATTTGATCACACATCAAAAAACTTACAAGCCATGCCAAAAATATATTTTAATATATTTTATTAATTAAATATATTAATATCACAATTCTATACAATTTGATCACAATGTCTTGAATTAATTGGTTACAAATCAAAATTTTATAAGTTACAAATTATTTCACGGTCACAAATAAAAAATTTATAGGTCACAATTTATTCATCGATCACAAATCAAAAAATATATAAGTCACAATTTATTTATCGATCACAAATTACAAATTTTATAAATCACAATTCAAATTTTTAGTTCACATATTATTTATTGGTCGCAATCTCTATAATTGGTTACAAACATTATTAATCTTACCCCCTACGATCGGTCACGTATTATTTATTGGTTACAACCTCAATAATTAGTCAGGTACAATTTTTAACTCTGCCTACTCAAAATTGAAGTAGACGGTCCCAAGTACGGATAAAGGAGGAAGGTTTATCTTTATTTTTTAAAAAACAAAAAATAAATTTTTTTTGATAAATTTATATTTAAAAAATTGTTTACAAAATATGTGTGTGTGTGTATACATATATGTTTAATATACTATAAAAGAGTAAACAAAAAACAAAACTCAATCTTTTAAAAGACAACGGTCAAGATATATTTTGTAAACAATTTTTAAATATACATTTCTTTAGAAAATGTGTATATTTTTATTTTTTTATAGGTTTAGTTTATTAAAAAAAAAAAAGACGTCAAAATGGACGAGCCGCACGAGCCGAGTGGCTCGTCCTGGGCCAGCTCGGGCACGAGCCGACCTCGCTCAAAATCCAACGAGCCGAGCCGAGCCTAAGCTCGGCTCGTGCTCGCTCGTGAGGGCATGGGCCGAGTCGGCTCGGCTCGGCCCGGCCCATTGCCACCACTAACGTTACATTTCATATGCATGTTATTCTTGACTATAAATTTTTACGTATGTATATTTCTCATAAAACTACGAGGTACGTTAGAAGGCGAATGGCGCTACTATCCATATAACTTTCCTGGAATGTACATTCATATGTAGTATTCATTTCCTTTAATAACTAAAACCCCACACGCATGATGTCATCGGATACCACAATGCAACACGTCGTCGTTAAGTTGCATTTCCTCACATTACGTTCTTTTATTGATTTATTCCAAACATACATATGTATTGAATAAAATCGCGAGAATATGAAATCTCCTTTTCTATTCTGTTATATAGTTATCTGATGCATTGACATAATTGAAATTTTACGTCATCCACACTAACAGATTTTTGGGGGAAGCATCAAACATATGCTACAAACATGACCTCGTATCCACTCTCAATCACAAGGTTAATGAGCAGCGAGAGTTGTTTAGACGATCGTGCTTCAAACACTTCCTAGACATGAGTGATATTTGTTTACAACATCAGCTCATCCACATAATGCTGATGTTGGAGGTTAGATAGTCTACAATTGAGGAAATGTGGTTCGATATTTTAGGCAGATTTATTAAGTTTTGGATTGAGAAATTTTGCCTAGTCTGAAATGTATGTGGATGGTAACACAAACAAATGGAAGATGGGAAACTGTGGACAAGATAAGTTTTTCAATGAGTCAAAAGCATAGTCCGGAAAGATATTGAAAGAGCTTTCTTGAGACTGCAACAAGACACAACAGATGAGGATGTGGTGAAGATGGGAATCCTGCGTTTAATTACATCTTTCTTGTACATAACTACCCAGCTGAAGTTGGTAATCGAAAAAATTCTGGCCAATCCATGTTGAAGACGAAGAAGCTTACAAAATATCTTTATTCTACAGCAAATGATAATTTTCCCATGGTTTTTTGAAATAGCGATTTAAATGGAGATGAACATTGGGTTCGTATCATCAATTTCATGATTTGAATTTGAAATCCGACGTATTTAGCCCCTGTTTGTTTCTTGAATTTCTATCTCGTGTGGGCTCAATAATGACTATATTTTTCATTCACATTCTATAATAATGTGGCTCAAACGGGCTCTTAACATTCTAAATTAAATCCATCCATTTTTATTGTGCATTCTCATTTTTAGTTACTGGTGAATATATGGAAGGTTTTGGTTACGGTTTTATCTTAACCGAGTAGTAAAAAGTGATTTTTATAAATATGTAAGGTATTTGTGATTTTTCCCCCTTAAAAATAGTGATATATGGCTTGGATTTATTACTGATGTGAAAAAAGGCTTGGCTTCAATAAAATCTGCCCAAGCCTGAGACTGTGACACATATTATAGGGAAAATTTTTGGGGCAATTTACACTAGCGGAGATAAAATATGGGTCTATTAAAAAATATCGATTCTTGTTAAATTATGTAAAATTACAACTTCAATCGGCACTTAAAGAGAAATCCGACAACTACAGTAACAATTGAAAAAACTTACTATGTAGCACGTGACTCGTTGACTTTTGAGATAGGTTTTCCTCTTCATTCCGGTCGCATTATCTAATATTTATCTTAAATATCAATCATTGTTAATAACAAGCCTCGGACGCTCATTCTAAATGTTGGAAACTCGTGTAATTGGTCAGCTAAAGGCTTCAAAGGCGATGTCCAAAGTGTGATAGATAGACTTGCATCTATGAGGGATGACGTCCAGGCAATGAAGGACGACATTCCGTTTGCCATCACTTGACAAGCTTCGTTGGGAAAACACTTTGGCCGCCTCCATGTTAAGGTCATGGATTCCATCATTGCTATGCAAGGTCATATCGACTGCCTTGTAGTTACAATGGAGAAAATGAGTAAAAAGCAAACAAACTATCGACGGTTCGAGTGCGGGCATAACAAACTTGTTGAAATTAGTCTATGATTGTGGAAAAATCTCTCTGTCCAATTTTTTCTGTATCTTCATTTTAATCTCTCAACTATTTTTCTAATTTAATTCAGTCACTAAAGTTAGTACTCATATTTTAATTTATTTTGAAGTGTTCATAAAAAAAAAAAAGTTTATATTTACCATTTTGAACTTAAATTAACCTTACTTTTATGTTTCACGAGGCTCAAGTGGAGGACAATGGGTGTCAGATGTGATAAAACTAATGAAGATTTTTAAAATTAAATTGAAATTTAACAATCAATTATAATAAATTAATACTCAATGACCCAATTAAAATTTTGTTGAATTACGATGTAATAAAATTATTGTTTATTATTTTTCAAAGAAGTAAAAAAAAAAAAACAAAAAAGAAAAAACCAGTAAACTCGTGCGTAACTGCGAATGATGGTGACACAGCCTATCCGACCACCAATCCGATGTATCTCAGTATCTCAACATCACATCCACCCGTATGTTAAAAAACCCAATCTGTAAAATAAACATATAGCAATAGTACATCAGAAATTTTCGATCTTTTATTTGCATCGTGGATGCGAATAATTGAACAGTGTTTCTAGCGCTTCATTACCTCCGGAGGTGAAAAGGGTAACATTTAATATCTGGGTTCTTTTTTCAATTCACTAATTTATTAGGATTTTACATTTATATGTTGAATTGAAGGTGGGTTCTTCGTTTTGATTACTATAGGTTTAAATCTCTTCTCGGTGCTGTAAAGGTAATTACTTTCTCTACTTTTATGTGTGTATATATACTGATGGGTTGTCTTTTTTCTTCTTTTTATTGTATTGGGGTGGAATTTTTATGACGTAGAATGAGTAGTATTTGTTTTTTAGCTGATGAATGGTTGGCTTTGTTTCTACTGTATATTGAATTCATGAGGATATTTTCGTTACTGAAGTTAGGTTTTTTTGTTGTAAAGGACGATTATTTTGTTTAGATTTTTAAGCTGTAAAATGGCAAATATTTGTTTTTCTCGCTGTTGACTGGATATTTTGGAATATAAATGTCACCAGAGATGGATATTTATGATCTGAAAAAGGTAATTTCTCAAATAAATTTTTTTTTTAAGCTACACAATGCTCGTTGGATAATGGATATCATGGAATATATTGTTGTCTTTTTGATGGATTTAAGCTAATGAATACTCTGAAAAGGATAAAATTACTGGTTGATATGTGTGTTTTTCTCTCAATTAAATACAGATTACAAGTATGTTTGGTTAAGCTTAAAATAAAAGTTACTTAGTTTGAAACATATTTGGACATATTATTTTTTCTTACCTTTATGTAAACATAGGTATTTAACTGAAAATAATCTTACTTACTATCAAAATAAGTTACTTATTCAAACTTTGACATATAAAGTAATTATTTAATCTCAAACTAACTTATTTACTATTTTACTTATAAGCGTACTTTATAAGCTTAGCTGAACCTGCTTTTACCTGAGAACCTGCTTTTACCTGAGACATAACCGTTATGTGATTTCTTTTCTTCTTTGAGAGATTTTAATGACTGAGATGAATGTTTCTATTATGTTTGTCGGGGCTTCCAAACTTTGAACTGGCCAAGATGCCATCACTGTTTCCTCGGTTCTTGAATGTCAATCTTTTTGTTTTTTGATGTCTTCTGTGTATGAATGGAAATAAAGCCGATCCATCTTAATTTCTGAGTCCTAGAGTCTTTTGTTGTACTATGTTAAGGGTGGCTATTTTTAACTATATTCCGAGCTTAGTGCATTCGGTCTAACTGTATATATTAGTACCAAGCTATTCGTCGTTGTGGAAAATTTTCTTTCAAGGCCATAAGTAGCTGAAATTGACCTTTTTTGGGAATGAAGATTTTTAATTTTCGCTGAAATATGCCACCATCATTCAATTTTTTCCTGAGGACGCTGGGAATGCCAGTTTAGTTGGCCTCTCGACAAAAGTTTCATTCAGAAGGGCCTACAGAAACTAATGAACCAATATTGGCAGGTAAATAGATGAATCAAATTGACATGGACCGCAATGACTTGCCAACTCCAGGGGTGGTAGGTTTAGGTCAAGAATCAAGTAGGGGCAAAAGAAAGTTAACCTCAAAGGTATGGAATTACTCTATTTGCCTCCTTCAGGGATCGCATTTCTTGACAATTAAAAAGTTTATATAGGTGAAAAAGAAGGCATGGCAGGATTACATAAAACAAGTATGCAAAAACTTGCATGGGGATGACCCAAAATTATATGGGCCTAAATTGTTCTAACCAATTTTATAGGTTCTCAGGGTCTCTCAGGTTTCAGCATGACGTGTGCAAAAATTGTTCAGCATCGGGGAGGCTTTATGGCCTAAATATTCTCTAATCTGGACCCTAAACATTTTATTCCCTCGGTTTCTGAAATTATAAAATTGTCTCTGGCCCAGCAGGCTGCTAAATAAAAGAACTTTCAGTATAGACTCTTTGTTTCAACCAAAAAGAAGTACTGAAGTACACAGTTGTCGACTTGCAGTTTTGTTTGGAGAATCTTCCCAGCGCTCTAATGTTAGCATACCAAAGCTTCGGGGTGGTATATGGAGATCTGAGCACTTCACCTCTTTATGTTTATAGAAGTATATTTGATGGGAAGTTGCAGAATCATCAAAATTCTGATGCAATATTTGGTGCATTTTCATTAATATTTTGGACATTAACGATCATCCCTCTGCTGAAATATGTATTTATGTTGCTGAGTGCTGATGATAATGGTGAAGGTATGCTAAAGTGGCTCGGTTGTACAATATTAACCAAAAAAAAATTACTTCTGACTAGTTCTGACCAACCATTTTTAATTTCCTCAGGTGGTACTTTTGCTCTTTACTCCTTGCTTTGCAGACATGCAAAATTCAGTTTACTTCCGAATCAACAAGCAGCTGACGAGGAGCTTTCGGCTTACAAATATGGTCCCTCAGGACAATCTTCGACATCTTTAGCATTTAAGAGGTTTCTCGAGAAACACAAAAAGTTGCGTACACTTCTATTACTTGTAGTATTACTTGGGGCTGGTATGGTAATAGGTGATGGTGTAATTACTCCTGCAATTTCAGGTATGACGATGTCATCATTGATGTAGTTCCAATGAGATCAGGTCAAAGAAATTTAATGTTATCTTCATTATTGACTGTTTTGGTATTGACTGTGGGTAAAGCTTGATGCCAAGTTTAAACAACTTAAGGATCATTTCTTTCTATAATGACTTTACATGAGTCTAAATTGTGCTTGGCTAATACTGTTAATTTTATATGTGACACTTATACAAGGGTGTTCAGTTTGTGCTATCGCTACTATCTAGTCATGAAGTTTATGTTTAGATTGTTATGATTGAGCATGAGGGGAAATGAACCAAATCTTTTACCTATTTTGATGAAATGATGGTGCTTACTTCAAGTAGTTATTTATATTGAGAACGCAACTGAAACATTTCTATTGAGAATACTCTCACCCAAATCATTTTTTATGTAGTCATGTTTGTTATACAATTGATATTTTGTTTTTGTCCTTCTCCCTTATTCGTGTACTTCTGTGCATTTGCCATTTGATATTACTTTCGGTTCTTTTAACAAAGCTCTGTTTCATTCTCTTAACAAACAATGTATACATTATTTTATTACAGTTCTATCATCAGTATCTGGTCTTGAAGCTGCTGGAACAAATTTGAGTAAGGGTATGCACTGTTCTGCATTTTATGTTGATTAGGCTCGAGTTCTATTTGCTTTGATACTGATGTATATTTATATTTTTCTGGACTGAGTTATTGTCCTGATTATCATGACAATATTCTATATGTAGGTGAAGTACTATTGATTGCTTGCATCATATTGGTCGGCCTATTTGCTTTGCAGCATGTTGGAACCCAGAAGGTCGGTTTCTTATTTGCTCCCATCGTTATTCTCTGGTTGTTATCAATTTTTTCTGTTGGGCTCTATAATACAATACATTGGAACCCAAAAATCGTGTTGGCTCTTTCTCCACACTATATAATCAAGTTCTTTAGTCAAACTGGTATAGATGGATGGATTTCACTTGGAGGGGTCCTCCTCTCAATAACAGGTAAATAAAATCTAAAGCTTTGTCTCTTGGGAATAATACAATCTTTTTTCTTTTGTTAGATTTAGATATGGGCCCTCTTTTTGAATCATGTTAACTTAATGTGTTAACACGACTATGAAAATTGCTTGAGTTTTGAAACTAATGCCTGTACTTTGTGGGGTTATCAGGCACAGAGGCAATGTTTGCAGATTTGGGCCATTTCAGTGCATTTTCAATAAGGGTAAATCCACATCTTTTAGCTGTAGTAAACATTCAGGTGTGAATGTGTGTAATAAGAATGCAATATTTGCTGCTTATGCTAGGATCATAGTTATAAAACCCATCCGGACCAGCCGGTCCGGCCGGAAACCCGACAACCAGGCCCTAAACCTGGCCGGACACAACAGTTTGATTGAAATGCAAGTGACTCGGTCAAAAATCGGGTTTGACCGAGTTAACCAACGGTTTTCAAAATTATCTTTAAAATTTTTGGATCCAAGACTTAACCTTGGACCTCAAGGTTAGATGAAGAGCACCTAACCACTGGAATGTTTATGGTTATTTTTGTGAAATGATATATAATGTATCTAAGAATCATTTATAATTTTTTAAAAATATTTTGAAAAAAAATTAGTCCAACACTTCAATTTATTTTATAGACTTATTATGTATGGGAATATTATTTTAATTAAGCTGAATTGTATATGTAACAAAATAATTTAAAAATATATAATAATTAATTTATATAATTTTTAAGATTGCACTGGTTCGACCAGTAACTAAAGACCCACCCGGTACCTTGACCGGTTGTCCCGGACCGCAGCTTTACTTAATCCCCGTAACCTTATTGTAGCCGCAGTTTGCCCAATTTCGGCCGCACATTGTAAATATTATTTCAATTTTCAGATGTGATTTCCATTCGATGTAATAGCTCTGATATTGGTAAACGTATAGTATGATTCTTCC
>CAIGRK010330133.1:0-13394 GCA_903798315.1 Fraxinus greggii | reverse complement strand
TTATCCTAAAGATTTTTCAAAAGTTCAGCTCATGGCACTTGATGATCAACTTCGAAATTATATTGTTGATATGCGCTCTAACAAGGAATTTGGAGAATTGAAGGGACTTAGTGAACTTGCTCTGAAGTTGATTGTGACCAAAAGAAATAAAGTGTATCCATTAGTTTATATGTTTGTGACTTTAGGATTAACTCTTCCGGTTGCTACTACTACAGTTGAAAGAGTATTTTCTGCTATGAATATTGTGAAGAATCAACTGCGTAATCAGATTGGAGACTAATGGATGAATGATAGTTTAGTTGTGTATGTTGAAAAAGATGTATTTAATGAAATTACTAACGAGACTATTATACGGCATTTTCAAAATATAAGAAGTCGTAAGAAACAATTGTAAAAAAAGCATTACATTTTGAATATTCCCCCGAACAATGATCCTGGGTCCGCCCTGGTCTAAATATTCGATAATATAAAAGTTTCATCTTTGATTCACCATTTTACTGGTACTCACTTCTTTTAGAATGAAACTATTTTTCCAAGAAAATGACAATGTTTCAAGAAGACTTCTAGATGAGATTGTGGAAATAATATCCAATCGCCTGTTGAACTTCCATGCCAAAGAAAGCACTTCGCCTATCTAGCTCTCAATCATGCAAACTTCTTGATGGCCCCCTATCGGCTACTTTTTACCATCGAATAGTTGGTGCACTCCACACGTGGTTCCATGTCAAGGACTTAGGTCCTCTCCATTATTCCCTTGGTGTTGAGGTTCTATCCCCTCCTAGTCGTCTTCTCCTAACTGAAGTATATATCAGTGTCCTAATCATATGCACCAAAATGAGAATGCACTCCACTATGTCTAGCTCTCAATCACGCAAATTTCTTGGTGGTTCCCTGTCGGCTACTCTTTAGCGCCAAACAGTAGGAACATTCCAATATCTCTCTCTTACTCTTTTAGACATCTCCTTCAATGTAAATAAACTATCCAGATTCATGCATGTGAGCCCGAAAATTTCTAAAATAATTTTTTTGGTTTTACATTTTACATTTTTATTTTGACCAAATAATTAGATTTTGATAGAACGAGATTTAGTATATCAATATTAGAACGAGATTTAGTATATCAATATTAGACTTGTTGGATAGATCATATTAAATAATGTATTTTTGATTTAATGAAAGTTAAATTTGGATAAGTTTGAGATAAGTTAGAGCCAATAAAAGAAAAAAAATAAGTTCAAGTACAGTGTCATATTATGATTGGTTTACAAAAATTCAATTCTTATCCATTTGATAGATGCGATTTGCCATCCCAATTGTACCCTGACTCAATTACTATTTTTCTTTTAACTATAAATAGTGTGCAATTATCTCACAATTCACCACCAAAGAATTTTAGACGACAGCTTTCGTATAAAACAGCTGTAAATTAATAGTATATTTTTTTTTTTCAAAAGCTCGTTTGATCAATTAAGGTAAGATACTTTTGTGCAAATGGTTTGTTTCCTTATATTTTTTTTATTCAGTAATTTATGCATGAATTGACAGTGGACCTTCAGGTTCTTTATTAAAAGATATGAGATCCTACGAGAATTTAAGATGACCTAAGATATGTGTGTTGCTTGGTTACTGATATACTCCATAAGAGAAGAGTGATATGAAGTGTTATTTTATTATATATAATTGTGTATGGAAACTGCACGTATCTTACTGGGTATTTTTAAATACTCACTCTTACAAAATTTTACAGGTTTATTCGGGTCGATCGATTAGAACAGTGGCGAAATGGTGAATGCGACTGCCAAGAGGAATCGAAGAGATAAAACATTAAGTTTATTTTTCATTTTCCTTTAAATCATTAATTAGTTTAATTTGTTCAAAAACGGTTATTTAATTTGTGACTATGTTTCCATTATGGATATTCCAGTTATTTTTATTTAAAGAGTATTATTTTATCGTTCATCAAAGAAAATTGAATTTTTTATAACGCTCTGACATTTGTGAAATTTTGGTCCAAGAAAATTGAATTTTTTATAACACTCCAACATTTGTGAAATTTTGGTCCAACCTTCTAATGATCACTGCGTTGTCTAAAACTCACACTGCACCATGTCCTTTTCTTAAACACGGCATTCTTGTTCTCACTACATTGCTTACTGGGCCGGCGATCATGAAGATCGTACATCCACGTCGGCTTAATAGTTCTATCTTGGGACAATTCCAACTCATGGTGTTTCCAAAGAAAAATACTAGATGTACATAATTTTTGTACATAGAGTGTTACATAACACTCACATATGATGGGTCCCACCATGTGAGTAGGGCCCACCCCATGTGAGTATTATGTATCTCTCTATGTATAAAAATTATGTACCTAGCAACACTCGTTTCCAAAAGCAAAAGATAGTGGTATGGTCATCTATTGTGGCTGAATATAGGGCACTAGCATCATGCTTAGTTGAGCATTTTTGGGTGTATACTTTCTCCAGGAGACATGTACTTTCACACTGTCCCAATATTTTCTGTNAATGCTAGATGTACATAATTTTTGTACATAGAGTGTTACATAACACTCACATGTGATGTGAGTGGGGCCCACCCCATGTGAGTATTATGTACATCTCTATGTATAAAAATTATGTACCTCTAGCAAGACCGTTTCCAAAAGCAAAAGATAGTGGTATGGTCATCTATTGTGGCTGAATATAGGGCACTAGCATCATGCTTAGTTGAGCATTTTTGGGTGTATACTTTCTCCAGGAGACATGTACTTTCACACTGTCCCAATATTTTCTGTAACAACGTTAGAGTTTGATGTCTGTCAATCCCGTATTTCACTCCAAAATGAAATGCAGTAGACATACCACTTTGTAAGGAACCATGTCTGCAATGGTACATTTGGAGTTTCATACATTTCCACAAAAGATCATTCGCGTTAGCAGTCGGTTTAGGTTATTTTTGATGTATAAACGGTTTGATAAAAATTCAAAATTGAACCGAACCATTTAACGATTTGAGAAAAGTTCAAACATAAACCACAAGTTTGGTTCGGTTTTAAATTATGGTTTTGAATTAAAAAAAAATTTGATTACTTTGATGTCACTAGTATTGATTACAAAATGTCTTTTTATTTGATTGGAAATGGAAAACGTAAATTATATGTTTCGAATTATAGTTCATGTTTGGTAGAGATTAAAATTAGATTTTTAGTAGATTTTGATAAAAGTTGATAATGTGGTTGAAAAGTTGTGGATCCCATGAAATGTGTGGTTAAAATTAATTGTTGATTTTGACTTGAAATTTTAATTGAATTTTAGCTCATGTTTGACCTCCATTAAATTAAATTTATTTTTATATCTATTATTATCAATCACTCATTCTCCAATAAAATAATATTAATTATTAACCTAAAAACCATTCATTCTTTTTTAACCATACACTTTTCAAGAAGTTACTATTCCCCTCATTATAATTTGAAAAAATGGAGCCCAAACGGGAGCTTAATCCAGACGAAACAGGGCATAGATTCAAATACCAATAAAATACAACAAAGTCAGAATAAAAATCATGACAAAGTAGGTGTAGACATTGTTTCATTTGGTTCTGATTCCAAGAGAACCTAATCGAACCGAACTGAAATATGAACCAATGATTTTTTTAATAATAGAAACTAATGATTTTTTTAAGATATGGAACCAAGTCGGAACCGAACCATTCGATTCTGGTTTGGTTTGGTTTGTAACTAATTTTATTTCTTAAATTTTTTGACTTGCACCATATCCGTAAGTTAATAAGATATACCTAAATACAAAAATATAAATCAAATATTCAGCAAATTTAAATTATTAATCATCAAGACCATAAAAGTCCAAACTAACAAACAAAATATAATCATAATTTGAATGTACAAATAAATTTTCATTACCATACAAATGATATCCTAATAAGTAATAACAATTATTTACCAAATTAATTACAGTAGTTTTGACATTATATTCCCACGAGAGATGATGAATCATTCAAAACTTTTATAGTGCGCTGTTACAGGCAATCATTAACCGTTTAATATATACTCCGTGAATGTTTATTGGATTTTTCTCTATTTATGAAGGACACAAATAATTCATCAAACAATTAAAGTAAAAAAAATAGTTTACAGGTTTTTTTATTGATTGGTCGATTGTATCTTTTGATCTTAAAATAGTCTCCTTCACTGACTTGATGAAATACGATGTAGGCGTACCGTGATTTTGTATAAATTGAAAATGAGTGAACGAAAAATTATTCAAATAAATACAAAATTAGGGTGTAGACGATTAATGTGTTGTCTCTAATGACCCAGAACCGATTAATAGGTTGTCTTCAATGAATACAAAATTAGGGTCTCCACTAATTAATATATATAAATAAATAAAATTAAGAATCAAGTTTGGTTCTAATTCTAGTTCTCAGTTCTAGAATTAGAATCGAACAAAAACAAAAACCAAATGGTTCTTAGTTCGAAGAACCAAAACCATTAATGTTTTTTGTAGAACCGAACTGAACCGCTCGGTTAAGTTCGGTTTTGGTTTAGTTTGGTTTGGTCTAATCTGAATATTCTGTGCAGACAAAGGTTTCGTTCACATTTCTTTTTTTTGGCTAGATCCGTATTAATGAAAGATGATACATATGAAGAGTTTGTTTGGCACAACTTATTTTAAAATCAATTTTTCCTTATTCATTTTCAACCATATTCTTGCAATCGAATCTGCACGCCATAACTTTTTTATACTTTTTAACTACATTCTCCAACAAAACTTTATTTTTCACTCCAAATAATATTTTCCAAACAAACTCTAATTCCATTACAAGGTCAACATTGTCATTGAAAGTAGTCCAAACTCATATGTGCTAATCAAAATTCCGAATATTTTATCGACGTGAAATTTCTCCCTTCACATGTCACTCGCAAGATGGTGGTTCATCAAAATTTACTAATCTTAAAATTCATCTATCATTTGAGTTTTAATCGAATTGAATTACTTATTGCTATCATATTAAGACTTAAATTTTCATTTTAAATGGTTAATCTTATTAAAAAGAACTATCAAAAGTCTTATATATTAATCTATATTTCGTTATTTAATTGATGTGAACTTTTCCCCTTAACATGTCACCAGATGAGCATATTAATCTTAAAATTCGTATAATTGTTTGAATTTTAATTGGATCGAATTACTCATTTGTGCTTAATGGCTTCTAATGTCATATTAAGATTGAAATTCCATCTTAAAATGTCAATATTGTCAAGACTCTAAAACCAGATAACCCTTGATGCTCCCTAACTAGATCTTCAAAATCCTCAAAACTTTAAAAATGAGTTAAATAGATTTGGAGAAATAAACAGCTAATTGAGAGATTTAACTGGCACCATCTTCGTCGCGGCTTTGCTTATGGTCTCTCATGGCGGAGCTTTTGGTTTACAATGCTTGTGGCTTGAACAAGGTTTGACGTATCAACTATGAATTATAATGGATGGATGATACATCAAATTTGGGTAGTTGTAGGTTCATATATTTAATTTAAACTTTAATATTTGACTTATTTTGAATGTTAAGATTGTAATTTATGAGTTTGGTCATATCAAATTTTGACCAATTTCTAGCAAAAACTTAATTTTTTTTTTCTTTCTTTGTTTTAATTTTTAAATGGTTCATTTGGTGTCAAACCACAGTTAAAATACGGAAATTTACACCAACCTGCTTTAGGACGATTCGATTTAGTTCAAAATCGTTTCATCGACGAACTCACGTTCTCCAAATCAACAATTTCAAAAAGGGGGTTTCGGATCCAAATTCAATTTTCTACCCTTCGTGATCGGAATCTCCAATGACACCTCCGTCTTGCAAGGGCCTATCGATGATCAGGTTGAAGTTAAGCACGAAGACCTGGCCTCAAGCAATTACAATATGATGCACAGAATTATTGTAGTAAATAAAATAGGATTTACACAATCTCCAATGATACACATAATTATTCTAGTAAACCAGATAATTTTCATTATCTCTTCCCTGGAAATGAGAATATCTAAGATCCAAGCAAAATCTGCATTTTTCACTCCCTATATAACAGAAAATTATACACTTTTTTGAAGTAAGTATATTCTGTAATCTTTCTGCATACACCATTTTCCTATTCATCCATTCATCTTTTCTTCCTTTTAAACATGAGGTGTCTGTTTGCAACCGTAATCCTTATGTTTCTTGTACACGGGATGGCGCAGAAAAATGACCGCTCTTGTAGAAACTACCTGCAGAAACACTGCAGATTATGAACTATGCATATCAACTCTGCTTGCAAATCCCAGAAGCATCATTGCAAATGGAATTGATCTTGCCCTTATAATGGTGAAAGCTGTGAAAGCCTAGGCCAAAGAAACACTTTATGACATACACAAACTCGAGGGTTCTCGGCCCGAGTAGAGAGATGCATTGAATGTGTACCATTCAGTACCATGTAATTACGAAGTTTGATGTACCAATAGCAGTGGAATATTTAAACGAAGGGTTTCCATTGTATGCTAAAGATGCCATGGCAGATTCGTCTGTGCAAATCAATTTATGAGATGGGAATTTCGACCATCGAATACCGCTATTAACTGGATTGAACGACATAGTGCATAATCTTTGTAATGTTGCTGAAGCCGTCATCGGAGCTTTTGTACAGTGATTTAGATAGTATAAAATGAAACTAAAACTTCAGTCTTTCGAACATAATCTATGGTATTCACCAACCAATCAAAGCAAATATTAAACAATTTGAAACTGAGGGCAAGTCAAAACTGTGGATCTACTTAATGTCAAACAATTTAAAAACAAAATTAAGAGAATTTAACAAAGCAATTAATATTAAATGGATCTGCCCACAAGAATCCTCGAGTCTAATGCAGAGATCCCTGAATTTAGGCGAGAAAATGGTGCACGTTAGCCAGATATGTACTATTTCATATATACACGAAAACGAGCATGGATTTAGCACATGTAAATTTAACGAACATTGTGTAACAAGTGATGAAGCCGGGGACAAAATAATAATTTTATATATACGAAGAAAAAACTCTGGTTATATCATCAATAAACAAGTGAAATGAGTGAAAAAGCTTGATTTAGCACGATAAAGGTCTCAAACATTCTGTATGATATAACTTACCATTTGCTCAATGCTAGCTAAGCACCCTAAAATAAGGCAATCTCTAGGAAGGAAACACTAGATCGAAACTCGACCAGGATACCATTCAAAAGGCCTTAGTAGCTGCTGTGGCAACTTTTTTTGACAATTTATTTCTCCCTTTTAGTATCAACTCTGTAAGAAGGACTCGTGCCTATCCAGCTTTGATTCCAGAAGGAAGGTTATTAGTCTATAACGATCAGCAACTGAATATCATCAATGATCTTCCAGTCTCTACGTCTAGTATCACTTGCGTACTCGAACTTCTTTCTAACTATAATTCCACTTCACTCGACGTCTCTATTCCCCTTACCCTTGATATATGAACGAGGTGCCAGTTCCGCCAGACTACAAAATAAAATGCAAAGGAAGTTTCGTCAAGCTAAGAATTACATTGGATAGAGTTTCCTACACCTCCCCCAAGGGTGTAGGATGTCAATTTCTAGAAAGATTAACATGTTTGGCTTAATCTAAAATGGGAACTAAGATTTTGTACTAAAACCTGATAAAAAAAAATGAGTTTTTTAAAAACTTCAAACATGTTTTGTGATTTAAATCTAACTTAAAAGCTTAGCCAAGATGCTCTAATTCATTTAGGAGAAACAAAGATACATACTTGGGAGATCCAGAACCAATTGATGACGTGTTGTGAGTGAATATATCTTGGTGGTCGTGAACCACAATGAAACCACTCTCTGGTCCCACATTTGTCTCAGTTGAACCATGAACGCCAGCGGCTGAGTTATTTCCGGGGGACATTCCTGAGTGAGCACATTTTGCAACACCATTGTCAGAAAACCACGAGCAATAAAATTGATAAACCCAACCTAATGAGCCCCTTTAATTCATCCATTAACGTTATACAGAAGGAAAATACAAATTTTGGGACAGAGAATGAGGGCAACATATATTCTTAATACTTTTAAATGTTTAAAAGGTGAATTGAATGGTAATAGCTAGGTAATGGTATGTTCGAAATTATGGATAGCTCAAAGAATGTTCAGATTGTTGCATTACTTGTGCAACCATCCATTACAACAACAGAGTTTTTGCCTAAAGGAATAAATTGCAGAAAAATCGAGACAGAAATTTCAAAATTTTCTGATACTTAAAGAAGGATAAAATAACAGATTACCAAAGGTTTATTATTGAGAGCACAAACAACGATTATCACATGATCACGTCCTGATCACGTCCTAATACATGACACAAGAAACATAGAAGAATAACATAGATGTAAACATAAAAGAAATAAAATTATATAACAGAAACGTCAATCCAAAAGTTGAAAAGTGAAAACTGAAACCTGAGAGAATATTTGGGAAAGGAATAGCACGAATGCGCTTGCTGGTCTCAAGGGACAGAAGAAGTTGGGATAACTTACTTTTAAGTTACTTATTTTGTCAAATATTAGTTTCAAAATTACATTTTTTTTCCTTAACAAAACTTAATAAGTTTTAGGCACAGCAAACAAGCTCTAAATCACGCATCAAATATTGGCAATCGACGAATACAAGGCATATCAAATTCATTATCAGATATAAAATATTACCTTGAAAAATGATCACAATAAAGAAGAGAAGAGTGAATAGCATGCCAATCAAGTTTCCACTTGATGATGACATGGAGGATGACTTTGCTGCTTTCATTTTCTTCAACGCCTTCATTCGCTCGATCCTTGCATGTTTGATCATCGCGAGCTCAGCGATCTCTTTGATCAGTTTCTGATCAGCAGCATCCAATGACAATCCTCTTGGAGGACGAGGCGGTTTTGGAGGCTTTTTGGCACTATTTGACTTGCGTTTTTCCTTCCTCACGTTCTTCTCCTGAACCGGAGAAACATCGCTTGTATTATTCACATTGCTGGTCAAGCTTACCCCATTTTCACCCCTGACTTGTCCATCTAAACTCACTGCTGCACTGCAGACCTTGGCCGAAGAAATCTTCCCGAGTTTGGCATCCAAAAGGTCGGGACTTTCTGCTCCTCGGCTCATATTTACATCGCACTCAATATCTATCACAACTTCTCTCGTAAGAATCTGATCCATTGGTACCTCTCTCTCTTGTAGATGCATAAAATTTCTAACTGCCGACAGTATAACTTCAAAAATTTTCCTCAAAATATATGACAAATGCAGGAAATATAAAATCTTGCTAAATAATTAAATAAATTACTGCCCACATTCCCAAATAAGAAAACCCATAAACTAGAACAGTTGAACAACACAAATGAAAATTCAGGAAGTCATAAAGCAATTTCTTTCCAAGCCCAGATAAAGTTGACAAGAACTTGAATCACAAAACAAAAATATAAAAATGAAATTTTCATAAAGACGATGAATAAGATTCTAGTATTCTACAAAGAAATGCTTGTCGGCAAAGTAAAGAACAACGCATATTACAAAATCGATTATTGATTTGGGAAAATGAAAACGATACAGTATTCGAACATTTACATACACGAAATCATAAACGCAACAAAAGGTAGCCATAAAATCTCCAAAATAAAGCAAAATATCATTAACAACTAACAAAAGCAAGCACTAAAAATAATAATATGAAAATACCTTTTTAAATTCTAGATCCAATGAAAGCCAAGATCATTAAAGTAACTAAAGTAGAAGCTTCCAGTGTCTATTCAAGATTCAGGAATTTTTTTATAGAGAGAGAAATTTGAATATGGAGTGTGTATGTGAGAGAGGGAGAGAGACAAAAAATGATTAGCGCACGATGAACTGGGCCAGAAGCGCACAACCGGGAAAGCGGTGACTTCAATTCTTTATTAGCAGAAGATGTCAATAATTTATGTATATAATGCAAGCAGAAAATGTCATCATGCAATGTTCTTTGAATTTGAAAGTAACAGCCCCAAACCATACGGAAACTCAAACTGAGATTATGCCCCCTTGACAATCTCACCCTATGCTCTCTTTATCGAATGGGTTGATCTGAATTGACTCGTGTAAAAATATGATCCGATCGAATCACATTTTTTTTTATTTTAAAAATTAAATATAATTTAGAACATTTGAATAAGAAATTATTCCGACCTAACTTGTTCTTATGGGTTGCTAAGCTTCACCAGAGGGATGGTCCGCGTACTACGCGAGTCATTCAAACCCATTTAAGTTAGTTTTAGTTTGAAATTTAAACAAGCGAGTCGTTTGCACGACTCTATCCCGTAACCCATGTGGACACTACTATGATAAGTTAGGCACATTGATATAAAATTGGACTTATTTTTCTTCATCGTTATTTCGAGCATCTTCAATCGTGCAACTAAAACATACCATAAAAGTATATTTGATAGAAATGAATATACAATTATCCAAATTTTTAACCTTCTATTTTTAATTTCGTGTCATAATGTTCAGTCTACTTTTATAAACGTGTCATCATAGTTTATAGTTTTTCATTGAATTAGCCGGCCAACTATTTTTTCATGATATGCAGTATATATAGAAATGTATCTATTCATGTACTAAGGTATTTAAGAAAGAATTTCGAAATTTGTAAAAAATTATATTGTTAATTCTCAACATAATTGAAAAGAAAAACACATTATTTATTATTTTAACGAGCAAATCAAATTGGACCAAACACGTGGAAATTTATCCTCAACCTAATTCGCCTAAATATTCTGCGAGGGTTGACCAGATTCTTGTTCATTTTAGGCTATCAGTCTTTAAAATAATAAAAATAATAATAATAATAATAATAATAATAAAAATTAAGTTAAATTGAATTGAATTGATTTGGGATTATATTTGCAATTCTTTCTTTTCTTTTTGTTTATTTAAAGATGAAGGTAAAACCCTCAACTCAACAAGAATGATTAGTACAATTTTTGATGGATCTGAGGGTGAATTGACAAATTAAAACTTATATAAATAATTTGCACAAAACAGACAAATGATATGGACGTTTTATACTAACTATCCTTTAAATTATTGTGTAAGACGGTATAGGATGTAATTTATTCTAAATAAAATATTTGTTATAAAAACGCTATTAATATAAATAGATTTTTGTATTAGAAACTTGCAAACGTATGAAATTGTTCTTTAACTATAATACAAGATAGTAAAAGCTCAACTAATCTTGATTCTTTATTTACTCGGCTTCATATACGAGTCAAATGGAATGATGAAAAAATAATTTATATACTTTAATCGACTCTATTGCTTCGATTATGTCTCGTTTTGTAGTCAAAAAGTGGTATCGCGATCGTTAATTAAAAATATTTTGACCAAACATTTCATTGCATCTTAAAGCCATCTTAAAGCCTATTTTTTATGAAATAATGTTACTTTGCGACAGTGCTGTTAGAGCATCAATCTATATAACATTATGTGATAGATTCAATTAAATGTGAAATTATATAATTCATTTAATTGAACCTATAATTTAATATTACTAATGATGTCACCTAAATCGATGTTAAATATCAGTGGTGCTAAATAACAGTAATCGTTTTTTATACAATATAACAACCGTTCGGCTTATTATTTGAGAAGTCAAAAGCTACTTTCAAACCCATTTATTTAATTTTATGTAAGTGTTTCTTTTAGTAAAAAAAATAAAAAACTTTTTAGAAAAAAGGCTAATTCAATATAGTTTCATCTAAAAGTATTTTCAGAATAAGAAGTTCTTTTCAAAATTAATTTCTAAATAAAAATTAAAATAACTTTCTCAAAAAACTCATTTAAATGAAGCAAAAGTAAAACAAAAATCATCGTAACTTTTGATTAGTAAAATATAGAGGGGAGAATTTTTATTAATCAAATGCCTCATTCTCTTATAATAAATGCGTTTCCTACTTGTAATAACTAATAATAATATCACATCACCTATTTACTTATATAAATTTTCATCAACATGAATTTTCACTTTCATGTACAACGTGGATTTCATTTTTCATGATTAGATATTAAAAGAGACTCTCAAATCTCGATTTTTTTTTTTATTTTAATACTATGGTAAATCGCTTCTAAAGGTAGCTAAATTTTTTGCTCGAATTTTTCAAACGATTTTTTTTATTTTATTCTTTAATTAAAATTATCTAATAATTTCTTGTGTCGTGATCTGATCTATTCCTTTTATGTTTATAAACAATTACAAAATATATTTCTTTCATGTTTCTTAGCTCAATTGTTTAGCTACCCAATGTAATTTCTTTTAAAATAATAAATAATTGAAATAAAAAATACGAGATATTTCAATTTGTTACAAAATTGGTTGACAAAATAACACCGACATCAATCATTTTGAAAACAGATTTTCAAATCATTTGAAATCAACGGTTTGAATTTTACCGACACACTTTGTAATCCAACCCAGTGGACGGAACTATCAAGTATCAATTCGTCCTGGCCCACAGTGGATTCTACGGATTTGATGGTAACATAAAGCATGTGGCAATGTTGTACAAACAAAACAATTGTTCGGGACTTGAATAAAATATGTAATTAAAGAGGGCTAATTTCTTGCTTTGTTGGGTGGGCTGGTTTGGACCCTTGTCTCGTATAACATTGCAATGCATTAAATTTCGGACCATTCGATATTGATCCAATTATTGCTTGTATTCTTTTTTTTTTACTTTGAACCCGTATTTGATGTGGATTAAAATTAAAATTTTAATAAAATTGGTGAAATATATGGTTGAAAAATTGTGAATCCTTTAAAACGTGTTGTTAAGATTATTAATTTTGACTTGCATTAAAATTTTGATTTTAATTTTCACTAAACATAGGCTAAAATTTGTTATCCAGTGAATTATTTCAGTTCAATTCATATCCTAAACCAAACCATATCAAATCAATTCCGTTATTATATTATTCATTAAATTTAGGTAGAAAAAGAAATGTGCTTACAATCACAGATTCGGCATGGAGATGGTTCAGGTTAAGTTGATTTTGGGCTCAATCTGAAATCGAAACGACTTGATCGATTTGGATAAATTCCAACTTGAATTGACCCAATTCAACTTTTGGTATCGAACCGAACCGAAACAAAACAAATCGATTTTGGCTATATTGGGTTTGGTTGGTTAGTTGGTTTGAACATTGGTCCGAATTTTAAAAAAAATAAAATTGACTTGCCCATTTTGGAGGTATTAAAAAAATATAAAATTTTCTTATAAGTTGCTAAATGTTTTGAGGAAATATCAAATGTGGAGATGAAAAAAATCA
>CAIGRK010329971.1:0-11742 GCA_903798315.1 Fraxinus greggii | reverse complement strand
GTAACTTAGTAATCGTTAATTTGTTAATCCGTAACTTTCAATATAGTAATTTTTTTGGAGGGCTCTCATCAAAACTGTGTTTCAGGCTATCACCTATAGTCAGGACTAGCACTGTATGGACGACAATTAAAAAAAATATTATAACAATGTTAAGGTACATTCGGTATATAATAAGAATGAATTGCATATGTATTTCATATTAAGTTATAATGATTCTACTATATTCAATACAAATTATTTCTTACTTCAACGCATGTAGCGACTATATTTTATAGAAATACGTTGCCTAAAAAGCTGAAAATATGGTATAGTATAGTTTCACTCCTGCGAAAAAAGAGAGGACATCGTAATAATTTATTGTTGTGTTCTTTATAAACGTGTGCCAAAAAAAAAAAAAAAATTGTCTTCTCAAGATAAGACTGATCTTACATGAGTACGTGATGCTATTCTAAAAATATTTACTCTTATAATATTCACACAATTATTCA
Source organism: Fraxinus greggii (assembly GCA_903798315.1). Classification (NCBI taxonomy): domain Eukaryota; kingdom Viridiplantae; phylum Streptophyta; class Magnoliopsida; order Lamiales; family Oleaceae; genus Fraxinus; species Fraxinus greggii. The sequence continues at coordinate 11,254 of CAIGRK010329971.1, read as the reverse complement.
CACGAAATTCTAGATATTATAATTTTATTTGTTATATTTCCTGTCTTTTTTATTTATTATATTTTATTTTCTAAAACTGCTTTTAGGTCAATGTTAATTTTTTTATTTTACTTTTATCAAATGTCTACACCAACAATTTTTTATAACAAAAAGAGTGGTAGTTAGATTTGATCATAAATTAAATTAGTTTTCATACCAAAAAAGTTCTCAGAGAAAAGAGAATGCATTTATTTATTTTACATGTTTATATTTTCCACAAAAAACTATCTATGAATTTCTTTATTTATTTCTACCTTTTTTTGGCTTTTATTTTGATTGTTTTGGGTGAGTATTGAAATAATTTTGATATTACTAAGAGCTTGTTTGAGCTTTGTTTTTTTTTTTTAATAATGCATTTTGAAATACTAGATTGATGGAGAATGTTTGATTAAAAAGAAGTAATTTATTTTTTATTTATGTATAATATTATTTTAGCTGTGATTGAAAAAAAAAAAAAGTATTGAAAAATTGGGAATCAAACATTTCTGTAGCTACTAGTCGCTTTTAAGAAAATAAACAATAAATAAGCAATAATTAGTGACATAGAAAGCATTGGGATGGGGGATTTCACCAGAGAAGCAGGTAACAGGTCACGTATAGCTGTAAAATTCGAGGGATGAAAAAGCCTGTGATCTTGTTTGATCAGTGAGAAGAGGACAAGACGATGTCGTAAAAGAGATTCAACTTTTGCAGCCAACTGCTACATTTATTAATTGAGTCTTGCCTCTATTTGTCACTCATTTTATCGAATATTATTTATTACAATAAACAATCTTCACTACATATTCGATTAATAAAATATTTTACACATAAATCAATAAAATTATTTTTCAATCGCACATTTTTCAAAAAATACTATTCAAAATTTTGTTGCTCTCGAAGACTGTTCTTCTAAATTAATATTATTAATACACAGAATATATCAATAGAAACTTAAGGTTCCGTTTGCTAGGTAAAAGTGAAAATATTTTTAATTTTATGTTAGTTGAAAAATAAGAATTCATCAAATTCATACAAATTCATTTTCTATAAAAATAAAGAAAATACAAATTAAAGTGATTGTACTTTAAAATTTGATTTCAATTTTTACGTTATAATCAAACGATTAAATTGAAATTCATTTTTCTAACATCTTCATTTTAAAAAAAAAAAAAATTGTCAATGAAATAGGGTGTAAAGATAGGAAGAGTCAAACATGCAGAGACAGCAGAGGAGCAAAGTGTCAAATAAAAAAACTGATACTGAAAAAGCTGACAGTAATGATGCCGTTGAAAGCAAGATGTCAAATGCTACGTTGCGTTTCGTGTCAGTTCGACACTGCACCTGCTACTGCATTTGCATGGATTGCATTGCATTGCATGCCCTTCTTGTCGTGTTCACCCATGCCCACCTAATGAGTTTGGGAGGTTAATTGGTTGAGAAAAACAAGGAGATTTAGCCTTGATTTGGTAATCATTCTTTCAATTTTAGTTTTTCCCGTACCCATTTTCAATCACGTATTATCATAATAAAATATTTTTTTATATAAATTCAAAAGTTTTTTATACTTTTTAATTATACATTCTTCGAAAATTTATTATTAAAAAAATTCATTTTTTTAAAAAAAATACTATCAAACAGGGGCTTATTTGTTAATTTAAAACGATTTAGAATTCTTGCTATAATTGTTTTTATTTTTATTTAATTTCTTTCCTTTTTCTAGTTTATTTAGTTAAAGACTGACTTCGACTTAATTTATATCCCGACTATATTGTAAAAAACTAATAGAAAGGAATAATAGAAGGGGTTCAATGTACTTCAAACTGAATACAAAACTATAAAAAGTTGAAAAGACATTCTTTTTAGTGGTTAGGACCAGCATGTTAAAAGGTTATGGGGTGAAAATGAAAGTTCTCTTATTTATGGTTTATTATTCATTTTTTATAATATTTAGAATAAAATAAATTGTAATAAGTCCCTTGTCGGTTTTAATAAAAAAAAAAATGATAAAAATGTAAGTCAAAGTCAATAATTACTTTTTAATCCTTTATTTCATTAATTTCTTATCAAAACTTACTAAGAATATGTTTTTTAGCAAAATCAACTTTATATCTAAGTACCTATGAATAAGTAGAATGTTTAAGTGTTTGTTTGAGCCTCATTTTTTGAAAAAATAAATCTTGTAATAGGTTGAGCGACGGCCCTTCCACTCGGCACCGTCGGATGATTTTTTAAGAAAATATATAATTAAAATATGGAAAAAAAATTAAATTTACATGTAAAATTATTTTATTGAGAAAATATATAATTGAAAACTAATTTTAAAATATAAAATTTTAAATAACGTGTGTGGTTCAGACGGAGCTAAAATGTGAATGCAAGACAAATGCCTTTACGAAGTTTCAACACCGACCCCATCCCCGTGACTTGTCTATGTAGTGACTTTAAGAAGACTGCGTTTTCGTTTTCCAAACAACAAATTATATCGACATCCTTCAATTTTACTGTTAAATAAAGGGAAATCTGCATAAATGGTTCCAAACCTTTGATCATTTTGCATTTATGGTCCAAACCTTTAAATTTTGATACAAAATGTCCAAATCTTTGCATTCTTGGCATAATTGGTCCTTTTAGATGATTTTGTCCGAAAATGCCATTAGTTTTCTGCGTGAAAATGCATTGCTCCTTTTCTTTTTTATTTGAAGGGGAGAATTTTTTCAAATTAAAAATTAGACAATTAATGTAGGTTAGTAATTAATAGGATGAAGGATAGAGTAGAAAGAAACATGTAATGAAGAAGAATTATAGAGGCATGTTGTGAGTTTCCTAAAGTTAAGCGAATTATAAGCTTAAACTCGTGAAGTGAATGGATAGGACGACGGGATCTACAAAATCCAAATTATGAAATGATTATTTCGCGATTTTTCTTACTTACGCAATCCTAGTGGTGGTTGGCGGAGGGTGCTGTCGTTGTTTGTGGTGGAAGAAGCCCCATGGTATTGGGACTTGGTGCGTGGGTCAAATGTTTGGGTGGAGGTGTGGGTGAATTGTATAAGAAGATGAAGTATTTTAAAATTTGACAAAACCATCCTTCAAATGAAATAAAATACAAACAATTGCATTTTACACATAAAACTAACGAAAACTTTACGGAATCCATCCAAAATGACAAATTGTGCCAAGAATTCAAAGATTTGGAACTGTTTGCCAAATATTTGGACCAAAAATACAAAATGGACAAAGATTTGGGTCCATTTGCGTCAATTTTCCCTAATAATTTTTTTTTCCCTTGAAATTACTTTATATTTATGTATAATGGATGAAAATTATGTTCTCATGGATTAAGCATACGATTGGTGGTAGTAGAAATTAAATAAATAGGACAAACCATTCATTTACGTAGATATGTAGCAAACATTGAACAAGTTAGCAACTCTTCCTTTAGTCGCTTAACCTATATATTGCTATGTTTGGAGATCAAGTCTCATTCCATTTGTGATTTACGTTTATATTAGTATACACGGTAGGTATACTATCGAACTCTCTCACAAGATCAAGACGGAGACCTAAAAATCCTCGCTAAGACGAATGTCATTTTTTTTTTCGAAAAAGGAAAAAAAAAAGGAAACTCGATTATGCATATTTGCTTTATGTGAAATATTTTCATCGTTTTTTAGTACATATTTCCACTAATAGGTAAACATGGAAATTAAGAGTATGTTTGTCTCCCATTATTGGGAGAAAAATAGAGTAATGAATAATATTTTTTTGGAGAATGTGTGGTTGAAAAGTAAAGTAACTTTATTGGTCTGTGTGTAGACTATTTTATTGGATGAATGTGTGGTAAATAATCTTACTATAGCAAACAATTTTTTAGAATAATGATAGACAAACAGATGTTAACTACAATTGACACTTTGGGAGCTTTAGAATTCCCTTGCATGGAACCCATCGGAATATAAGTTAAACATTACTTTGCATGCATGCATTTACCTAACTAATAAACGTGCAACTATTATAAATAATATTAAATTGATTTCTTGTACCCTAATATTCCAATTTCCATGTGAATTGCAATCTTATTTATTAGTGGCACGTACTGTACATCTGGCCAGTAATACTAACTAAAATTTTGGTCATTTGTTGTAGATTGAATTTTAATTTTATTAGCATAGAATTTTGGTTGAAGCCAAATGTGATGGACAAGGATAATTTGGACTTAGATTAAATCTACAATACAACAAGTATTAGAATTTCATCGAGATTATGTTTGTACTATGTTGNTGATTTCTTGTACCCTAATATTCCAATTTCCATGTGAATTGCAATCTTATTTATTAGTGGCACGTACTGTACATCTGGCCAGTAATACTAACTAAAATTTTGGTCATTTGTTGTAGATTGAATTTTAATTTTATTAGCATAGAATTTTGGTTGAAGCCAAATGTGATGGACAAGGATAATTTGGACTTAGATTAAATCTACAATACAACAAGTATTAGAATTTCATCGAGATTATGTTTGTACTATGTTGCAAATGTGTCAAATTTATCCTGGTAAAATGGTTTAATCCATGTTCTAAATTGGTGTAGTTTTGTTATCTTTTTCTAAATGTGGAAGAATTTCAAAGAATTTATTAAAATATTTTATAACCATTGAATTAAATAAAATACAAGCTTATCTCTTTATCATTGAAACAAATCCATGATTTAACGTGTGCATAAAGCTGTTGTACATTGTTAGAGAGGGGAGCCGTTATTTTTTTACCATGTATAGTGAAATTATCAATGCATCCTCCACATAAAATTCATTCTCCTTTAAAAAATTGCAATTACTGTAATTTGCAATATGTACAATCAATAATTACTGCAAAGTGAACCCCACATACTTGTCAAATGATAAAAAAAATATATTAAAATCTGGCCAGAATGGATCCCAGACAATCTTAGAGATTGTTTGGTGAAAATTAAAATTAGATTTTTAGTAGATTGTGATGGAAGTCTTGGAAATGTGTAGTTGAAAAGTTGTGGGACAAATGAAAGATGTGATTAATATTGATGGTTTGACTTTGACTTGGATTAAAATAAAATTTTAATCAGGACCAAACATGAGCTTAACATTTGTTTTAATATTGAATTTCTTGTACCGAGTCTAAATTAACACAATTCAAGATCAACTAGTCCATCAGGTATTAGGGCATCTAAAAAGTATTATTGACTTATGGCCCATTTGATGGGATTTCTACTTTTGCTTTCGATTGTTGTAGAAGAATGTTCGAATGAAGCTGCCTTGATTAATTGAAAACTAATTTTTAAAAGATTTTTCACTTCTAGAAGAGCTTTTAGAAAAAAATAACATTAGATCAGCTTTCTCTAAAAACTCCTCTAATTATAAAAAACTTTTATAAAATTAACTAAACGAGTTCATAAGTAACTTTTGGGTCACAAAAGTCATGTCAGTCTTGCCATTTTACTTGCGCAGCTACTTCAACTTCTAAAATATACTCAGTTCTAATGCAATCATTTGATGATCGGACTTCTTAAAGAGTGACACGTGGCCTAGAGAGCTATATCAAGCAACCACGGAAAATCGCTTACTCGAAAAGTCATTGGTTAATGTGATAATGCTTGTTATGTTATGATGTACGATGCCACGAGACAAATGAATGCTCGTTTGATAGTGCTTTTAAAAAATTTTAAATAGTGAGTCTTATCGGACATTATGAAAATTCAGATTTATTTGTCGAAAGAAATCCATTGTTACCTCTGTCCCTAAGTTAATATCACAAATCAAAATTTTGTAGATTTTTTGTCATTGGTAAGTCGTTGAAAATGAATTATTGAAGTTTCGAAAAAGGACTCCATAAAGATAAAGTCTTGTAAGTGAAAAGGGGGGCTGGAAAATCGGCGAGCTCAATGTCGCTGGTGTTCGAGGTTTATCGTGAATGGTAAAGCTATTGGAAGCTTCCCAACACAAAGTCAAACGCTCAAAGACAGAGATTGGAGACACACAGGGAACATATCATCAAAACCTCCGTCATTTCATCTACAGCTAGCCACTCCCATCGCGACAAAGAGGTTGCTCCACCACCCCACCGCCACAAAGAGGTTGCACCGCCACCTCATCGGTTTCTACCCATTTATCATCACAATTGCATGCATCCAAACTGTTTGTATCTTTGTGGCACCAGCCATTTCCATGGAACCATACAGATAAATCCAAAAGGCAAGCAGTGCAGTATTTTAGAATAAAACCCAGAACATCGTGTTGGAGAGAGAGAGATTTATCACAGAATCCCAACGCTCTTGTCCAAATCCTCGCACCCCTTATCTCCTTGTCGAAAATCACTATTCTCTCGGCATCAAATCATATACAGCTCTGATTATTGATCCACTTCAATGAAGAAGAACCAGCTTCAAAGATTGAAATTTCGTCGGATAGTTAAATTTGCATATGGCGAGTGGTTTTACTCTGAAGGAAGGTAATCATATTGCAAATGTCAACGGCAGCGGTGGTGAAAGTAGTGGTGAGAGTCCAATGACTATTAGCTCCTCTAATGCGCCGCCATTGCATTCTACTCTTCTGGATCAAGGCCCGTCGGACAACGGCAAGTCGACGGTGAGAAAAAGGGCAGCGTCGGAGATGGAGCTTCAAGCAGGAAACGGCGGCGCCGACTACCATAATAGGTTTCTCCGCCGTACAGCAGCACCGCCTCTGGGTGATTTTGGGGTCTGTTCTTTTATGGGTGGTGGTGATCTTAATATTCCTAATCCACTACTACGTTCAACCCACGTAGCCAACTACTCCACTATGATGACGATGTTACCTTCTTCCACGAATTTGACGTCAGGAAAATCTGGATCTGGTTCCGAACCTGCCATTTCTACTCCAAACCTAAATTACCATCATCTTCAACATCAACAAGCACAACAATCCCAAATTCAAACCCCTACGTCTACACCTTCTGTGTGTGTTTTCTCCGGCTTGCCTTTGTTCCCTCCTGATAAAGTCGAGAACCCCAGTTTGCAGCTTTCTCCATCCCCCAGTGCCATGCTTTTACCGATTAATACTACTGCATCAACCGGTGCAGGTGCAATTTCAATGGAGGAGGGTGCAGCAGCAACGGCATGGATCGACGGCATAATAAATGATCTTATTCACAGCTCAAATAATGTCTCTATACCTCAACTAATCCTCAACGTAAGAGAGATTATACACCCTTGCAACCCTAATCTAGCAGCCGTTCTTGAATACAGGCTTCGTTCTCTTACTGGTACTGAATCCTTTACGAATTACCCCGGAAGGAGGAAGGAAGCGTTGCCGCCGGTAAGTTTACAAAGGCATGACCAGCCTGGGCAAGGGCAAGGGCAAGGGCAGGTACAGGTAGGGAATTCTGGGCTCAGTTTGTATATGGATGAAAATTTGTTAACCCATAGCCTTTCAGAATCCATGAATCAACACTTGAGTAGGCCAGTTGTAACACTACCTGCGACGGCGAATGCTGCCGGGGTTGGGAACAGCCATTACCTTCGGAGCAACCCTAGTGCAGTAACCTCAATCCCTACTAGTGCTTCTTTTTCTGTTCCTGCAACTATTGTTACTAATTCGAATAATCAAGTGCACCAGTCTCCTCAGCCAGAAACCCATCCGGAGAAGCAACAACAGAGTCAGTCGGCGGCGGCGGCGACACCAACAACGTCCCCTTCGACAACCGCATTGGAAGCAATCAGGGAGAGGAAAGAAGAAATGCGACAGAAACAAAGAGACGAAGAAGGCTTGCACCTCTTGTCCTTACTCCTCCAGTGTGCAGAGGCTGTATCTGCTGAAAACATGGAGGAAGCAAATAAAATGCTGTTAGAAATCTCTGAACTGGCAACACCATTTGGCAGTTCAGCTCAACGTGTAGCCGCATATTTCTCCGAGGCAATGTCGGCGAGGATAGTAAACTCGTGCTTGGGAATATACGCAGCGCTGCCAATGGTACCGCATAGCCAGAAAATGGCGTCGGCCTTCCAAGTGTTTAACGGAATCAGCCCTTTTGTGAAGTTTTCTCATTTCACGGCGAACCAGGCCATTCAAGAAGCATTTGAGAGGGAGGATAGAGTGCACATTATAGACCTTGACATAATGCAAGGCCTACAATGGCCGGGACTCTTCCACATACTGGCGTCGCGGCCTGGTGGACCTCCATTTGTTCGCCTCACCGGGCTGGGCACCTCTATGGAGGCCCTTGAGGCCACTGGCAAACGGTTGTCTGATTTTGCAGAGAAATTGGGATTACCATTTGAGTTTTCACCTGTAGCCGATAAAATTGGAAACTTAAACCCGCAAAGGTTGAGCGTAAGCGAGACGGAGGCTGTTGCTGTTCACTTGTTGCAGCATTCTCTCTACGATGTTACTGGTTCAGACACCAATGCTCTTTGGCTCTTGCAAAGGTGACAACAATGGCGTCTCTCTCTTTTATTTCTGATTTCATTTATAGTTATCTTGATTGCATGTTTTCTAAAATTCCAATGTTCACCTGAAAGTTCATAACATTTTAGAGCTTACCTAATTGTTTAACTCATTCGTTCATAATTTTTGAAGATTTACTTGGAGTTGTCATCACTGATGTGGATAAATTAATCCATGTATTGTTTATCAGGTTTGATTGCAGTTGTTGGTTATTCTGTAGAATTTAAGGGTGTGTTTTTCATTCTTTAAAAAATAAATTGTTTGCTATAGTATCATTTTTCTACTACACATTTACACAATAAAATATTTTACATACAAACCAATAAAGCTTTTTTAAATTTTAACAACACATTCCCCAAAAAATACTATTCAAAAATCTATTTATTCTCCCATAATGGGAGACAAATAGGGGCTAAAGTGGATATATATTTATCAGGCTATGCCTATGTTTGAGTCTACTTCATCTTCATTTTTTTCATTCATTTTTCTACTGTACTCATTTTCAATCATACATTTTCCAAATAAAATAATATTACACACAAGTCTAAAATTTTTCATCACTTTTTCACCACACATTCTTCAATCAATCACTATTCAAAAACAACTTTTCCAAATAAAAATTGGGGCCAAACACCTTGATAATAGAGCATGTTCTGGCAGCAAGAAAGAGTTACTTCAAAATAAAAAACTTTCTTTTTATGTGAAAGTAAGAGAAAAGTAATTCATAAATGCTTGTTAGACTATTCAAAATTGTATGCCTGATTTGATTTGCATATGTAAGTACAATCCATGAAAGGGAAATGAAATTGGACAGTATTTTTTTCTCTGACAGCCCCAAATTACTATTTTCTTTCTTCGTATTTTTAGCTTTTGTTTAGTACAGTGGACAGTAAAGTAGATTCTTATTTGTTGAAACATGTTATACAGATTATGTCCAAAAGTGGTGACAGTTGTTGAGCAAGATTTGAGCCATGCTGGTTCATTCTTGGGAAGATTTGTGGAGGCCATACATTACTACTCAGCCTTGTTTGACTCATTAGGAGCTTGCTATGGAGAAGAAAGTGAGGAAAGACACATAGTGGAGCAGCAACTTTTATCAAGAGAGATAAGAAATGTGTTGGCTGTGGGTGGTCCTTCAAGAAGTGGGGATGTGAAATTCTCCAACTGGAGAGAAAAGCTTCAGCAATCAGGTTTCAAAGGTGTATCTTTGGGTGGCAATGCCGCGGCACAAGCTACTCTTTTACTGGGAATGTTCCCTTCTGATGGTTACACCCTGATGGAGGACAATGGCGCCTTGAAACTTGGATGGAGAGATCTATGCTTGCTAACTGCCTCGGCGTGGCGGCCCTGCTCCCACCAGTTTCCGACCTCCATCCAATAGAACTGCCATTACCACCGTGGCTAACGGCCGCCTTTTTTGATTACTTCGTCACGTGATGTTGTTTGAGAAAATTACTAATTACTGTTCAATGATAGACATTAATGTTGTATTTATTTTGAAGTTCGAAAATTACAACTTGAGTGAGATCCTTGGTATTTAGCCTCCGTTTTATTTTCATTATTGTGGAATGAGAATGAAAAATAGAGCCGTTATTGGGCCCCACATAAGAGATAGAAATTCAAAATTGATGACTTGATGTGATGGATAAATGTCATATTTCTCATTTTTATGGATGAAAAATGAGAAACAAACGGACCCTTAGCATGTTTGACCAAATAGAAGTTAATTTCATTTTTAAAAAATTCTTGTAGAGAGCTTAGGCTAACTTTGAAGAAGAATGGTGAACATGCATGTATTCCTTGACATTATTGGAAGCATTTATGCAGAGTCATTCTTACTAGCAAAATGCCATCGCATGTACAATTGTACACACGGAATGGATTGACGTGAACAAGCGCTTAATAAAGATGATGTCCAGGATTTGTGAATCTTGACGAGAAGGATTGATCTATTTTTTTATTTTTTCTAATGTCGTTGTAAGGTTGTGCGCTCCACTAGCAATGGAGATCTTAAATAGAAGTGTGAATTATAACTTGGCCAAAGGATTTGTGCCAAGTAGATGTTAGAGGAGATGCATGATTAATAAGAAGATAAACTTTTTTCGGACATTTGTCACGTAAAAAATGATAATCAAGAGAAATGTGCTTCTTCCTTGAGTCAAAGATTGGGCGTCCAACACGAATAGTGATCTTAAATTGAAATGTCGTGTGTGTTTNGCGCTCCACTAGCAATGGAGATCTTAAATAGAAGTGTGAATTATAACTTGGCCAAAGGATTTGTGCCAAGTAGATGTTAGAGGAGATGCATGATTAATAAGAAGATAAACTTTTTTCGGACATTTGTCACGTAAAAAATGATAATCAAGAGAAATGTGCTTCTTCCTTGAGTCAAAGATTGGGCTTCCAACACGAATAGTGATCTTAAATTGAAATGTCGTGTGTGTTTACGCGTTTATCTAGGACTTTAAACTTAATATTGATTATTTGAGCATTTTTCTACTTAATTTAGTACTCTCATAAGTAAAAATCCATCATAGTGGTGAATGAGGGCATAAAGGAAGAGATATGGAGCTAAATCGAAACTTAAGCTATTGTTTGGTATTGATTAAAATCAGGATTTTAATTTAAGTCAAAGTAAGCAATTAATTTTTATCTCGTATTTTATGGAATTCATAACTTTTCAATCACATATTTCATCAACTTTTATCAAAATTTACTAAAAATTAGATTTTAATCCCCACAAAATAGGAGCTTAATTATGTGATTGAAGAGCTATCGAAAA